>PVJX010007009.1:0-73647 GCA_004027295.1 Dolichotis patagonum
CATGTGCCTCCCTGCTTTCAGTGTAAACAAGCAAGCATCAAAAAGCAAAGGCAAAACTCACTGAGGAATCAGGACATTTGGTCAGAAAAATGTGCCAACCCCTCATTCATATCCATAGGGATTCAGATGATCTTCCTTCTTTCATTACCAAACTATCCATAAATAGGACATTTATCTATACTCTGCTTGGAGTTGTGTTTCCAGCCTAACCATATTTCTGTTCACAGGTTGTCTGATTCTGGAGAGATTTACTGAAGAGATGGTACCTTTAGGAAAGGTTCTTTTGGGGCTGGGGATTTAGCTCAGTGGCATAAGCGCCTGCCTGGCAAGCGTGAGGTCCTGAGTTTGATCCCCAGTACCAAAAAAAAAAAAAAAAAAAAAAAAAAAAAAAAAGTAGTAAAAGTTCTTTCATTCTCTTACGGACCATCTAGAAAGTTATATTTCTCCTTAGACCTGTCCCTGTATTTCTTAACTTGTAAAATAAACCACTGTTTGTACAAACCAATTTTGATAGGGTTTTCTGTTTTTTGTGGCTAACAATCCTTTTTAACAGTTGTTGTTGAAGTACACAAAAATCTTATTCTTATCATAGTATCTTAATTTCTACTGTATTCTTTAGACCATAACCTCTATTAGGTCAAATTTCAGATATCAGATCTAGTAGTAACAGTAATAATAGCAGTAATAATAATACTCCTTTGGTTTATGGGCCCCTAACCTATTGTATGGATATCAGACCTTTAAATTCAATTCAAAAAAATTCTATACTTAAAAATGTCTATACAGTCACATTATTTCTAGGGACCTAGGGACCTAGGGACCTAGATGTATGATACTCTTTGGTCTAGCATGAATTCTAGTACAGTGCTCACCTAGTGTGCACCAGACCCTGGGTTCAATCCCAGTCGCATGCACACACAGTAAAAAGGTAAAAGATGAAATTAAATTTAATAATAAATTTCATTTAAACCAAAATATTTTGACATATGATCAGTATCATTATTATTTTTCTTGATACCGGGGGTCGAACTCACAACCTTTCCAGGCAGGTGCTTATATCACTGAGCTAAATCCCCGGCCCATGATCGCTATTCTTGAGATATTTACTTTTTAAGTGTCTTCAAATACAGAGTGTATCTCTATTTACACTAGACACTTTTCAAGAGTTCAGCAGCCACACATCACTAGATCGGATAGGAAGCCTGTGCTACTGTGGTATAAAAAAACATGCTTGATTCCTGCCCTGGTCCCTAAAACAGAACTTCTAAGACTCTTGCAGATAGGAGGACACTTGGAGAATCTCTTATTTTCATATTTGGTCTGCATTCCCAGTTCCTGATATAGAACTTTGTAATTTTCTAAGTGGTAACATCTGATACCAAGCTAATCAATCTTGTTCTCAGGATTTCCTCATAAGAGTGGGTTTTTATGTTAATAAGGCAACCTTTGAAAAGTTCTTGAATAGTTTCAGGTTGGAGGCTGGTGCCAGGGAAACTAACCATGTGATTATAGTTGGAATTTTCAGATATACCCTTCCTACCTCTGGTTGAAAGTAAAGCAGGTCACCAATGATTTATAATGAATTGTGCCTACATAAAGAAACCTCTGTGAAACCCCAAAAGGATGGGTTTGGAGAGTTTTTTGCTTGCTAAATATCCAGAGGTGGTGTGGCCAGGAAGGGCAAGGAGTTCTCTGTCCATCTCACACACCTTGCCCCACACATTTCTTCCACCTGGCCTTCCATTCATATACTTTGAAACAGCCTTTATAATAAACTGGCACAAGTAGTGTCTCTGAGTCCTGCGAACGATCCTTGCAAATTTAATTGAATGCAAGAAGGGTGTAGGGGCAACCTGGGACTAACTGACATGGAGAGAGTGGCATGGGACCCAGCCTTCATTCTGTGGAATGCAATGCCATCTCTAGGCAGATAGTGTCACAACTGAGTTAAATTATAGGATACCCTCTTAGTTTGTGCTGTAGAATTGGATGTTGATGGGGGAAATCCATGCATTAAAAAAAGATGAGGGTCTCACATTATATTATCCAGGCCAGGCTACACTCCTGGCCTAAGTGACCCTGGCCCTCAGCCCAAGTAGCTGGGATTATAGGCTACACATTTTGATGACCATAAGTGATGTAATGAATTCTGTGCTGATTATGTGAATACAAAAACTAGTTTGTTTTTCTAGTAAAAGTTTGTAATGTTTTTCATCAGAAAGCCTTTGATCAATCACTGAAAAGGACTAAAGAGAAAATATCTGTGAATTGCAAGTAGTCCAGTAAAACAGGTGTCTGATTCCTTGACCTTAGCGGATATTTGGTTTAATAAAGACCGAACACCTCTGTGTCAATTTAACGTAAATAAGTCCCATTCATGATGAATTCCCCCTCACACTGGGGATTGAACCCAGGGCTCACACACTGAAAAATATCCCAGCTATTTTTTATTTTGAGATAGGGTCTCCAGGCTAGGCTTGAATTTGAGATTCTCCTGCCTCAGCCTCCCACATGTCCTGGATTACAGGTATGCACCATCACATTAGCTCTCTACATGTCTTTAACCTGGGATTACGCTAATGCAGGCCAAAATTTCTTTCAAAGACAAAAGAATTATACATCTACTGATCAAGCACTTAAAAAGATGCTTGTATTTTTGAAGTTGCCCTCACTAATCGTGCTGCCCCTTAAGTCTGGTGAGCAGCATTATTTTAGGTCATGCTTATTTATGGCCTTTTTACTGTGGTGGTTACCACCGCAGCCACACTGATCACTTATCATCTAACTACAGTGTTCCCTCACATGTCTTACCCTTCAATGTTCAGAGTAGCATGCTTGCTCCAGAACTTACACAGCTGTCAGACTTTAGGAGGGACCAATTCACTATTCTCTGCTTTGCAATTTTCTCTATCCTTTATGTCCGTTATTGATTGATTGTGGTATTGGGGACTGAGTTACATCTCAACCACTTTTAAAATTTCTTTGAGCAGGGCGTGGTAGTGCACGCCTGTAATCTTAGCACTCGGGAGGTTGAGGCAGGAGAACTGCCTTGAGTTCGAAACCAGCCTGGGTTACACTGTGAGTCCAGGCCAGCCTGAACTACATAGCAAGACTCTGTTCCCGCCAAAAAATTTTGTCTGTGACAGTGTCATCACTAATTTGCCCAAGCTTGCTGTGAACTTGTGATGCTCCTGTCTCAGCCTCAGAGTAGGCTGGGATTACACCTGTACCTGTAACACCGGGCCTGATATTTTTAATTCTCTTATTTGACTTGTCTTACCCCTTGTTTAACTTGTACATATTTTTTTAAATTGTCATTACCGTCTTTGGTTTCATGATTATGCAAATTCGATTACAACAGAGAATTTCTAGTAATATTTTCTGAAGTAAGGATGGAGAAATACCCCCTA
Source organism: Dolichotis patagonum (assembly GCA_004027295.1). Taxonomy (NCBI): domain Eukaryota; kingdom Metazoa; phylum Chordata; class Mammalia; order Rodentia; family Caviidae; genus Dolichotis; species Dolichotis patagonum. The sequence goes on from PVJX010007009.1 coordinate 3,411, forward strand.
GAGTCCTAATCATTGGTGGATGCAGATGTGGGAAAGTATAGTCGCTACTTGCTTTCAAGGACTTGATAATTTAGCGCTCCGGTGCTTTTCTGGGAGAACACTGAGTATCTATCTATGGTAACGGCGCCAGCAGGTAAGTAAATTTCCTGTGGGTCAGTATCTACGCCAGCAGCAGTGCGGAGTGGCATAAATTCTGCAAGAAAGCGAATCCTACACACACCGACAAAAACAGCCCCAAAACGCAGTGTTCAGTACTTCCTACTAAAGTACCGAAGCCTCGCGTTTCCGGGGACCTCCCTCGTCTCCCTTTCCATCCTCTTGCCTTGTATCCAGCTATAAAATCTCTCCCCCATCCTCCTCTCCCTTCTTCCAGGTCCTTCAGGATGGACCCAGATCACTGCACAGCTCCTCCAGCCTCTTGGGATTCGGAGACTGGTACCCGCCGCCACCCCGCTCGCGCCTGCGCAGAGCGTGTCCTCGCGCGAACATGCAACCCTGACCCGCCACCCCTCCTCCCGCCGATGCTGCGAGTGCGCCGAAGGAAGCACTGCGTTAAGGAATGACCTCGGCAGTTTCTGGAGCCGCACGTCTCTGAAGACCTATTATCCTACTGGGCTCTTTGAGACCTTGGGGTCGCATCCACTCAGAAACGCGCGTGTGGGCCCTGAACTGTTAACCAAGAGAAGCCAACCAAAAAGAGGAAGGTGCTCTAGGCCCCGCCCCCAGCCAGGTCTCTGCCTCGCATTGGCCCGGGAGCCCGTCCGTCCGCCCAGGGCCAGGCCGGCCCGCGCTTCTTTCCTGGCTCCCTCCGTGTGTGCGGAGCGGCCCAGGCCAGTGTGAGCCTGAGCCTGCGCCGGCTCCAGACAGCTCCAGGGTGAGGCGGACAGGGCAGGTCCGGGCGACGCCGGGGCTGAGCATCGCCAGGCGGGCGGCAGGGCCGCGGTCTCTGCGCAGGACCACCTGTCGCAGGACGAGGCTTCAGGTAAGGCAAGGCAAGGCAAGACGCTGCCGGGGCGGGCGTGCTCCGGGTGCGGCTTCTCTGCTGGCGGCCCCTCTGCGGGCAGCCGGAGCCGAGCGCGGCCTCTGCGCGTGCGCCCCGCGGCCGGCGGGTGGCGGAGGGGCCGGGTGGGTCGGGTCCTGCTGGACCCCCGCTGCTATCTTCCGCGTCTGTTCGGGTCGCAAGCTTTGGGGCGCGCTTTCCCGCTTTCCCTGTTCGCCGGGGCCAGGGTGCCCCTACTCCAACCTTCCGACCCCGGGTGCAGCCCCGTGGCCTCCAGAGGACGAGCATCTTTCTCTTTGCCTCGGCGCCCGTTAAAGACTGAATTTGTAGCTCTAAAGCCTTTGCCGGGGTCTCTTTTTGCCGGGATTGAGGGAGTGACAGGACTTAGACTATGTGTGTGTTCTGCGAAAGGAGGAGTCGCTGCAGGGTAGGAAGTTGTGCGATTGAAGTGGTTCTGTCTGCTCTGAGGAAATGGCATCTGTGCACCGGGGTTGGCAGGTGTTTCTTTGACGCTTGCATCGCCAGCCAGCTCCGCGTATACTGTTACATTTCATGGTCTTATACAGTATTTTTCTTTTTTTGTTTTGGAAGACGACTGTAGGACATTTATGTTGCCTTTGGTGAGACGCATAAGAATAACCTCCACACAAGTGCACCTTTAGAAGAGGCTTCATCCTCTCCTGTCTTTCGATTTACCTTAGTAATGCTCGTGGCGGTCACTTCTGCACAGCAGTCAATGGCATTGTTATTTGTTAGCGTTGCATTCATTGTTAACAGTAAGAAGCGCTGTTGTTAATGGTGGGCTGGGCATTTTATCCCCTAGTATACAAAGGAAGAAACAAGGCTTAGGAAAGTTAAGAAACTTGTCCAAGGCAATACATAGTTTTCAGTGAGATCTTGAATTCGGACTCAAGCAGTTTGACTTCATAGCTCCACTCCCTCCTCTGTGTTCTTGGAGTATTGTTTGTAAGCATTACTTTGTAATACTCATAAAAGTTTTTATCTTTCGTTTTCAAATGTTCTGGAAGTTAAGGCAGAAACATTTCCCCAAATAAATAAACACATCTCGTGTGTAGTAAATATAACTGTTGTATCTAGTTGTTATAACACTATTGCTGTTCTTTGTGGTTTGCAGACATAGAAAAAAAAGTTTAATTTTGTCTTTTAATCTTTAATCAACTTTGAGCCCAGGTTTGTAACCTGTATCAAATTCTTTTGTGGTACATATAAAACCTTAAAGGTTAGATCAAGAAGCAGAAATCTTTATAGAACCGTTTTAATACACTATTAGGAAGTGATAAGCAATAGTTTTGTAATTCTTTCTTCTTTTGAGAGTAACATACTCCTGCTTAGTAGGTGTTACTAAAGAGAACTGTTTATGGGTTACACCTTAGAAGATTTTCGAGCATGTTTCTGTCTTTTAAATACACTTAGGAAAACACATTAAAGGAGAAGCATTCACCATTTTAATTTTTGTTAAAATAAAAGCTACTATAATACTGCTCTTGCCTAATTTGTATTTAATTTCATATAAAAAAACTTAATCTGCATTACATTTTATATTAAGTTAAACTAAAATTCCTCTAGTTGGTAATAAGCCCATTTGTCAGATTCTCTTTGTAACTGTCCTGAGTTCTAATATTTAACAAAAGTTAGTTTTCTAAAAAAGTTTTTTCCTTATGTCTTAAGGATGCCATCAAAATTACTGTTATGTTGCCCAGGGTGGTGGCATATGCCTGTAATCTCAGCACTCTGGTCAACTGAGGGAGGAGAATTGTAGGTTTGAGCCCAGCCTGGGCAATTCAGTGATTTAGTGAAACCTTATCTCAAAGTAAAAAAGCCTGGAAATGTAGCTCAGTGTGAAGGTTCTGGGTTCAATTCTCATTACTGCAAATAAATAAATAAACTTACTTTCATGTTTTATTTTTCTGTATCAATAAAATTCTCTAATAATATGAATGATGTAATGCTGTAACTATTTATAATACCTTTTTACATATATATTCTTTTGATAATCATAGTAATGCATGAGGTTAGATTTTATATGTGATGTTACCTTTACTGACTAAATTCAGTATTTGATAATGAAATTTTAATGAACTGGAAATAGTTTATATATCAGAATGCTAATCTTAACTGCTAATTGCAAATGTGTTTTTTCTTGATTGTCTTTTATGTAAAATAAAGTATAAATCATACCATTTTTAGATTTACCTACCTTAGGCAGATCTACCTCATTGCAGATTAGATTTCAATGCTGACCTAATCTTTTTGTGTCAAAGATTTCATTGTGGTAAATAAAGCTATTTGCTCTGGAAGAACCACACAAACATTTGATCAATTCTTTTAAAACTTTTTAAAGCCAGATGTGCCAGTCTGTAATCCTGGCACTCTGAGAGCTTGAGACAGGAAGATCTCAAGTTTGAGCCCAGCTTGGGCAGTTTAGTGATACGGAAACCCTGTCTCAAAAGCTCTTTTTCTCTGTCTCTGTCTCTGTCTCTGTCTCTGTCTCTGTCTGTCTCTCTCTCTCTCTGTCTCTTTCTGTTTCTCTGTCTCTTTCTTTCTCTCTGTTTCTCTCTCTCAAATACCACCTTCCCAAACAAAACAGAATGTCTCAAAAGCCTATTTCTTGTTTGTTTTTGTTTTTGTTTGTTTGGTTTTTAGAGACAGGGTCTCAGTAAGGATAGTTCAAGCTGGTCTTCAACTCACTGTATAGCCCAGGCTTATCTTAGACTTGTTGTGCTACTCCTGCCTCAGCCTCCTGAGTGAAAAATCCTGCTTTTTAAAATGACAGAGATAATTTAAGGTTTTTCTCCACTCACCTGAATGTCAGCTGTCCTTTTTTATTAATAATTTTCCAATTATGTTAGGGGGAGGGGGACTAATCAGTACATTTTTTCCTACCACTGTATTGCTATAATTAATATTTTAGTGATAGGTTAGTTTGGCTAATTATTAGAAACATGGTAGAAACTGAGAATTTCTACTTTCAGAGCCAGTTGCTAGTGCTTTCTACAGTACATTAACAAATAGAAGCAAAGTGATATGAATCTTCTATACAACAGTCTTGAAAAGATCTGTAGTCAAATTTGAAATTTAAAAATGACCTATAACGATTTTCTATTCAAAGGAATTCAATGCAGACTCTCTTATAAAGCAGATTTTGCCATAAAAAATGAAATAAAATCAATGGAATTTACTTAAAGCAGCCTGTTCCTCTTTTTTTTCTTGTTTTTTTTTTTTTTAATTTAATTTTGTTTCATTGAGACAGGTTCTTGCTGTGTAGTACAGGCCATCCTTGAACTTGAAATGTTTTTGCCTCAGCCTCGAGTGCTGGAATTACAGATATGTACCACCATATCTAATTTATTATTAGATTGAGGTAGTAAAGATAATTCATAGAGACACAAGAAGTTATTAAAAAAATATTGGGAAGCCAATATTGGTATGTTTTTAAATTTAAAAACAATCAAGAAAAGGTAAGTTAGATATTTTTCTTTGTTTTGCTCATGTTTGTCATTTTCTGAAAATTTACAAAGAGAAACGTGGGGCTTTACTGATGATAGAACGACATTGAGTATTTTGTGCCTCATAAGAGCTAAAAAGCCACAGACTGATGTAGGTTTAGTGGGAATATAACAGCAGTACTGCTTTAGGCCTCCTTTTGGTCCAGGAGCTCAGTAGATGACTAAGTGAGCCTAGGCTTAAGGTAAAGAATGACTCAACTTCTCCTTTAAGGTGCTTGCTTAGTCACATATTGAGACCTCCCTTTCCTGCTCTAAAAGCACAGTTATGGTAGGTAAAATACAAAGACATATGGAGTCAAATTTGAAAACACATAAGGAAGATCTCCACATGCATGACTGAAGAAAGACCCTTCAAGAGTGAGCTGGAGTTAAAGTGTCCCAAGGGTACACAGGGAACAGCAAATATAACATACAGTCAAATATTTATGGCTTACAGGAGATAGAAGCTGATTTCCCATGCTCTGTTCAATAGGAACCGAAATTAGACTTTGTGACAAGTGGGAAAGCTGTCCTCTCCATCAGTGGGGACTGAAACCTGATTGAGGTAAGACTTAAGCCCCTTACCTCATACTATAAGAATCTTAAAACCTTCAGGTTATTTGAGTTTGGGTTTGGAATTCCACCCCTGAAGTGTGTAACCATTTAAAACAGAAACAAATTTAGAAACTAGTTTTAGGCTCTTGAGCCCTCTGGATTTCATAGAGGCGGACTTCCTGCCTCCGAAGGTTGGTCTCCACAGCATAGATCATAGAGGGTACTTTTGTCAAAGGTCACTCCTATTAAAAACAAAACAAAACAAAAGACAGAAAACAGCACACAGATAAAAATTATGCCATGAAAGAGACCAAAAGTGGCTGTGTAAGCACTACAGACAGCAGAATAATCTGGAAAGGTCTTGAAAACATCTTTAAAATAAGCATTTGAAGTCAGAGTTTTGAGTTATAAAACATGTGTAGATGAATTATACAAAAAAGGTCCAAATACGAATGTAGATATAAAATAATTGAAGGAAACAAATGATGTATTAGAAATATGTAACTGAAGAGCTATGAGAATTTAGGGAGGAAAAATTGTTTAATTAGTAAATCAAATTTTGTCTTTAAAAAATGGATTTTAAAAGGAAAAGGAAGGAATACATCAAAGAATGAGGAACAACATAACCAAAGGCTCAGTATTGAAAATTTTGAAAGGAAATAGAAACCATGTAGGATGCTGGAAGATCTCTGAACTTTATTTTTTGTTTTTCTTCCTTTCCTGTTTCAATTAGGTGATGTCCAAGACTTAGTGTAACTAGTTGTAATCCAGAGGAAATCCCAGCAAGTGTATAAATCCATTAATTAGAATAAAGCATAGTTTAAGGTTTATGTACTTGGAAATACATACACGCAAATGCACAAATGCCCTAATTTTTCTGCTTAAGAAGGAAGCATTATAGGGACTGGAATTCAGTTCAGCGGCACAGCTCCTGTCTGGCAAGCACAAAGTCCTGAGTTTGATACCCAGTACCAAATAAATAAATAAATAAATAAAGCATCATAAAAAGTGTCAGGTTCATAATTATATATTAAAATTGTATAGTATAGTGTAATCTGAAATATATTGGGTCTTTGGCCATGTTCCTGGCACAGAGATCCTAAAACAGTTGGAATTCCCTAAGTGACGGGAGCTACTCTTACTATTCAGATAAGCCCCTCAGGCCTGAGGCCTGCGGTACTCACCGGAAACCCTGAGTGACTAGAGGTTCAGAACTTTCGGCCCTGCCCATGTCCTCGGGGAAGGGTGGTGCTGGACCTTAAGCTCTATAAAACTCTTGAACAAGATTTCTCCTCTTCTGGGTTGCTGAACACGTGAAGTTGCTGCAAGCATGCAGTGCCCCCAACTAGACCTTGACCTTGACCCATGCACCTGTTCATGTGATTGTTCGACTGTGTCCTCTATTATCTTTTATACTGAACTGGTTTGGTAACATTTTCCCTTGCTTTCCGTGACCTATACTAGCAAATTATTAAATCCACCAAGGAAGTAGTAGGAACCCAAATATAAGCAGGCTGGCAGGAAGTGTAGGTGACAACTGACTACTTGTAGTTCACATTTGAAGTGGGACAGTGTGAGATGTGCCTTTAACCTGTGGGATCTGACACTATCAGTAGGTAGTGTCAGAATTTGATTGAATTATAGGACACCTGGTTGGAATCTGCTGAATCATTTAATGTGTGGGGAAAAACACCCTCATGCTTCTGGCCACAGTGTGCTGTGTTGAGAGTATAGGAGAGCAACAGTGTGTCTTCACAGTTGGTGTCTGAGGTGTGTGCGTGGAGGGCAGAAGCAGCTTGTTTTTCCTTTACAAATGAATTGTGGGGTACAGTGGTTATTTTACCATTGTTTCTTTAAAGGCCACGTTGCAGCTAAATAGGAGTTTAGTCATTAACTTCCCATCTTCTAAGCTATACACAGGACTACAAGATGATCTAACTGCTGATCACATCTTAAAGAACAGCATTTCTTTCCCGTCTCAACTGTAGTGTTAGAAATCCCTTTCAAGCACCATGTGACACGCTTTATTCTGATCCCCTTGATCACTGACCTTTCAAGTTAATCCTGATGTATTTGTTAATTTTACTCAGAAAGACTATTTCTACCAACAGCAAGGGCACTGGGCCCTGTTGGACAAAACATTACTTGGCCTTTTTATTTTGTTTTTTTTTCCATCGCTCGGTCTTTACACACAACTGACTGTCCTAGAACTGAAGGGGATGGAGAGAAGGAACACCATGACCTGATGACAACATTGCTGGGATGAAACATGTAATTAAAAGTACAAAACCTCCAGCCTTTCACCTTGATAGTGCAATTCTGTCTTGAATTTTCCCCCTGTTCTCTTCTGATATATTAGTAAACTTTTCTCTATATTCCTACACTGTTGCTAAATTCTAACTAAAACCTTTTTCATGTGTATTTAAACATTTAAAAGCAGTCTAGGTCAGGAAATTAGTTACATTATGTATTTACCTTCAGTGAAAGAATAGCAGCCAGCCATAGTAGTGTGTTTCCTTAATCCCAGCTACTCAGGAGACTGAGGAAAGAGAATCACAAGTCCTGCCTGGGTAACTTAGACTGAGACAACATTATTTAAAAGGGCTAGGGGTGTAGCTCAGTGAGTGCTTGCGCATGTACACACACACACACGTGTGCACGCATGGAAAAAGAGAAATGAAAGAATCAGTAAGATGGAAACTACTATTCTCTTGACTTTTGTATCTTCAAATTTGACATGTGAATATGTAAAATACTCTAAAGATAAATAAAAATGAAATCAGGAAAAAAAGTAGGCCATATGATTTTAGGGTCTCTAAATTTTGCTTACTCTAAATGGCCAATTTAGGTGTTGTTTTTAAAATAGTCAGGTAATGTATAAATGTAGCCTCATCAAAAATTTTTTGCAGTGATACCAAATTACATCAAGTAAAAGTTAAAGTCACTTTATAGTTTCTAACTTTCTCTCTGTCCTCTCCTATCTTTCCAAATCCTTATGTATACATTTACATATATGTTTATAAATATAGAGTTTTCAAGAAATAAATTATTCATGCTGTATACAGTTGGCATGTTTACTGTCTACACTAACTAGTGTCTTAATGAATCTTATTAATATCTAGGGTTTTTTTCCACTTCTTTTCTCTAAGGAGAAAATATATTAGAATTAAATTTTAAATTTCACTCTCTGGTTAGAACTGACTCATAAATGATTATTAGAGGATTAAAAGTGAATTAATTTAAAATATTTTTGAAAACATGCACTTCTCACTTCTTAAATTGTTACATGATATTCTGGATACAGCAATCAATAACCTTATTTATGAGCATTATAGAGTGTTTCTGGTTTTCTTTCTTTCTTTCTTTCTTTCTTTCTTTCAAGTACTGGGGTTTGAACCCAAGGCCTTCACACTGAGCTGTAGTCCCTTTTTATTTTGAGGCAAGGGTCTCACTAAATTGTTCTAGCTGAGTTTGAACTTTTGATCCTCTTGCTTCTGCTTCCCAGAGTGCTGGCATTTGCAGGTATGCACTATTCTGCCTGGGTTGCATCTAATTTTATTGTGTACTTTTGTGGATATTTCTCTAGGATAGATACTCTAGGATTGGAATTACTGAGGTGAGGGTTTTATGATCCAAATTTACAGATGGTCAAATTTTCCTCCAAAAGACTTACCAATTTATATTCTATAAAAGATTTATATTTTCTATGTACCAACTGATGTTGGAAGAAGCTTTGAACCAATACTAAGTATTAAAGTTTGTTTTTGAAAGTTGGGTAAAAACTAAAATGTCCGTGATTTATTACACTTTTATGCTTACTACTGAAGTTAATCATTTAGGATGTTTATTGTCTGGGTATTTATTTCTTTGTTACATTGGTTATTTCTTTGCCAATTTTTCTTTTGAGTTTGTCTTTTTAATTTGCAGGGGCTCTTCATTTATTCCAGATAAAATTTTTTATATATAAAGCAAATATTTTCTCTTGTTTTGTTATGTAGTGTTGTTTATGGTGTCTTTCACTGAAAGATGTTTCAGCTTCCAGAAGGTTTGGTTTTGTTTTGGTACAGTTCTTGGAAATGCAGAGCCCCAGTGAGCCACATCCCCAGAACCTTGTGCAGTGACAGAATCATTGCTAATGAGATTTACCCAAGGTACAATTATTGGTAATTGAAAACTTTTCCCAAAACTTCTATTTCACTTCCTCCTGTTTGTTCATTTGTATTTTATTGAGTTGAGTGTCTCCCTGCAGTATAAGGTTGGACCTGAATTCCTGGACTTGTGGGATCCTTCATCAGTGTCCAAGTGGCATTGCCATCATGCCTAGGTCTTAAGTAATTTTTAAATGATGCATTTATGAAGCTCTTTGAACGCTAGTGTTTCCTTTAAGTCATTATCTTTGTGTTCTTTTCATTTTCTGCATTCTTTCTGTTTCTTTAACGCCCACTATTCTTAAATTGCTTTCTTTCTTCTTCTTTTTTTTTTTTTTTTGGGTACTGGGAATTGAACTTACAATCTCGGACTTGCGAGGCAGTTAAATTGCTTTCTTAAAGTTATGAATAAGACTATCCTTTTGTCCCAGCCTACCTGTGCAATTCTTTTAAAATATCCCTTATCTCAAGTCCTTGCTGACCTTACTATAAAGGCTACCAACCTCTGTGATCTTCAGAGATCTTTTACATCTTTTCAAAGCAAGAGGTAAAATCTCTTGCCTATATTTTACACACAGTTTTGAGTAGCAATTGCAGTAGTTCTAAATTAATTTTACAGAGCTCTCTAAGTTGGCCAGGCTGGGCTCCAACTTGCCATCCCCCTGCCTCAGTCTCCATAGTGCTGGGTTTATAGGCATGGGCCATAATGTCCAACTTTCATGTCAACTCTAAGCAGTTCCTTGGTGCTTTTGGATTTCTGCTTAGCAGAGGCTGTTCCTCTGTGGTAGGAGAGGAACTTTACTTAAAAAGAGAAGTAAATTCAAAGCTTCTTGCAACATCAGTTGGTACATAGAAAAGTTTACGTCTTCCAGTCCTACATTTAGTGTCATTTCAGTTTTCACTAAGGTCATTAGATTGCTTTTGTAACATTTGTTAGCACACTTGATGCTACTGTGTAAATTTCTCTCTTAAATTTTATTCTGAAATTCAAAAGATAGGTTGCATACATACATGATACCCCATTGCCCCTTTACACTGTGCTGTGTATATTCAGAGCAAGGATATTTTTTCTTTTCAATTTTTATCTTGTACTAGTGCATATTTGTAGTACTAGTAATAATTCATTCCTCATGGGGAGGTGGTCTTTACCTTTTGGGTTTCTCATATAAGAAACCATGCAATATTTAAGCCATTTCCAAGATCAGCTATTATGAATTCTGCTCTAAATATGGGTATGCATATATCACTGTAATATGATGTCTTTAACTTTCAGGAAGATTCTTATAAGGGGAATAGCTGGGTCAAATGGAATTTTGAACTTTAGTTTTTTGAGAAACTTCCATATTGATTTCAAGTGGTTGTACTAGTTTAGATTCCCGCCAACAATGTAGATTACATTTTCCCTACCAACATTTGTTTTAATTTCATTTCTTGATTATCTCTGTTCTTTTTGCAGTAAGATGGAATTTCAGTATTGTTTTAATTTGCATATCCAGTAGTCAGTGATGTTGAACATTTTTTCCGTGGATTTATTGGCCATTTATACTTCTGAGAAGCCTCATTTCGGTTGCCCATTTTTTTTTTATTAAGTCTTATTTTGGGGAGGATCTACTATTTAATTGTTTATATATTCTAGATATTAGTCCCTTCTCTGAGGAATAGCTGACAGGTTTTTTTTTTTTCCTATCCTATAGGTCATCTCTTCACTCTGTTGTTGCTTCTTTTGCTATAGAAAAGCTTTTTATTTTGATATTCCATTTATTGATTCTTGGTATGATTTCTTGTGCAATCAGGGTTCTGTTCAGAAAGTGCTTGTCTATGCCTATGTCTTCAAGAGTTTTACTTATTTCATCTTCCAGCAGATTGTTTGTGTTTTAACATTTAGATCTTTGATCCATTTTGATTTCAGTTTAGTACAAGGTGAGAGATTCAGTACAAGTCGAGATTCAGTCTTTGGCATGTGGATAGCCAGTTCCCTCAACACCATTTATTAAAGAAGCTGTTTTTTATCCAGCATATATTTTTGACAAAGATTAGATAGCTGAATGCCCCTGGGATTGTTTCTACATTCTCTGTTGACCCACATGTCTGTTTTTGTGCCAATACCATGCTGTTTTTATCACAATAGCTTTGTAATATAACTTGAAATCAAGGATTGTGATGCCTCCTGCTTTGTTATTACCCAGGATTGCTTTTGCTATACTGGGTCTCTTCTGGTCCCATATGAGTTTCAGGATTGTTTTCACTAATTCTATGAGGAATGCTGATGATATTTTGATTGGGATGGCATTAAATCCATGTATTAGTTTTAGAAGGCATTTTCAGTATATTAGTTCTGGCCATCTAGAAACAGGATATTTTTCCCTTGTCTGATGTCCTCTTTGATTTATTTTTGCAGCAAACTATAATTTTTGCCATAGAGGTCTTTTACTTCCTTGGTTAGGTTCAGAGCAGTAGTATCTTATATGCACATATCATATTCAAAACTTTAAAATATATATAATACTTCTGTATCATCTGTAGCATATTTTCCAATTTTGTCAGTTATCTCAGTAATGTCCTTTATAGTATAATGTGTTATGTTCTGTTATAGAATCCAGTCTGTGACCAGGTTTTGCATTTAATTATCATCTGTTCAGTTTTAAGTTGCGGTAGTTGTTAGTTTTTGTCTTTGAAGAAAACAGGTTAATTATTTTGTATACTTGTCTCTTGATTCTTGATAATGTGAATAATCATGTAAGTTTCTTGTATTTGTAGTGATATTTTGGTACCACATTTCTATGAAATAGGTAGATGAAGTAAATTCATAGTGACAGAAAAAAGATTGGTGGTAGAGGAAGAGAAATAACTGCTCAGTGGATATGGTATTTCCTTGTGGGTGATAAAAATATTTGGAACTATAGATGGAGGTGGCGAATGTAAGGTTAAGAATTTTTTTACTGCCTATAACTCATTCACTTTAAAATAACTAATTTTTATGTTATGGGAATTTCACTTTAGTAAAAAGTAAGTCTTAAAAATTTTGTATGTAAATGGTTTTGCTGTTTCCAAACTGAATTTTTCAGCGTTGTAGTTTGGGTTTGTAAGGCAAACAATCTAATACAAGACACATAATTTATAGAATTATTTTATAGCAGTCACCCAAACAGTCTAATACAAAAAGAGTGCAGGAAATCTGTCCACACAGTAGGGACCCAAAGAATCCAGCTGAGGATCTGGATCCCATGTCCTGCCTGTGTCTAGCTGAAGACCTTGAGCCTATGACCATGTCCCCCATGAGTCCATCTGCAGGCCTGAAGCCCATGAGAATGTCTCATGCAAGTCTGTTTCACGTATCTGCACTGGGCCCAAAGGTCAGTGATGGAAGCTAGAAAATCAGTGCCAGAGGAATGAAAGATCTGTGCCAGCAGAGTGAGAGATCTGCATTGGAGCCAGGAAGTGATGCTAGAGTGAGGTTTAGAGCTCCCCCAAAGTGAACCAAAGCCATTCTCAGCGACAAGGTCTTAAGCTCCTTTGATGATGACAACAGCCTAGTTCATTTCAGGAAAGCCAGCAGAACGAGCTCCAGAAGAGTCAACAATACACCATTTTGCCTCCAGTTCTCATTTTTATGTTGTTCAACAGTCCCCAAGTGGGCCCTCCACACCCAGCACTGTGCTAATTCCGTTCAGCTGGGTGTTACAGGTTGACCACCAGTTGTCAATCCACCTCCCTCAGCAAATAAAAATTTAATTTGAAAAGAAACTTACTGCAAGAAATAAAAAATTTGCTGCATGATAATTGTAGTGATTAAAAGACATAAATAAGCAATTTTTGTACTGCAAATCCCAATTCTCAGTAGGAAAATGCATAAGCAGAAGAATCTAATACCTTCAAATATTAATGTTTAATTTGTAGTTTTTCATTTTGAAAATTTCCATGTTTATGATGAGTGTGAAAAGAAAACAGTTACTTCATATATTCTAGACAATTTATATGATTTTTAATGTTAAATAACAGGTGTTCTATGACAAAAACTTCTGGTTTATTAACTTTAAACATTGAATGTAGCACATTAAAATTCTAGGTCTAGATTAGGAATTTGAATGGCTTTTTGTTCTCTGAATGTGTGTATTCTAGATTTCCTATTATTAACCTTTTTACCTTAAAACTAAGCTCCCGAACTCACTAAGTGGAGCTCATGTTGCTGGTTAGATGCTGTTTCCTTGTTTTTTAAACTGTCTGTTTCTCTTAAAAGTGGGAGAGACATACCTTGGTCTTAGGTGAATTAGAAAGGTTAAATGTTTAGCACAGAGTCTGGCAAATAGTAGGTGGTACTTACAAAGTAGCAATGATTATTATCCAAAAATGTAAGAGCGTTATCAAAGTTCTCTTCTGCTTTTTTACAATACTATAACCCATGAAAATACAAGTATGTTCTCAAAGAGCATTTTCACACATGGAAATACAAGCTTTCTAAATCTTGCTTTGAAAACAACACCTGATGTATGTGCAGTTCTACATGTTTCTCACTGATGATTTATTTGCTTATTTCACCAGGTAAAAAGAAAAGATGTTTTCCAGATTAAGAGCAGCTGCTACTCCTTGTTCTTTGGCATGCCGTCATTTGCATACGAAGGAGAAAGGCAAGCCACTCATGTTGAATCCAAGGACAAACAAGGTTAGTTAACGTTAATGCCAATATAAGTTTTCTTTCCTCCTAATAGGGGATTGATATATTTTAGACTAAATGAGTTATGAAATTATTGTGCTTGATAGCTTTATACTAAGACATTTCAGAGGTATTTGCTTTCTTTTCACTTTGCATATGACAGAAACCATGCTGGTTTAGTTCTTCTAAATTTCAATCTTCACAACTTTTACTACCAGAAATAACTTGATCTGACTTCCTAGTTCTAGCTAGTTCCAACTGGCACTGTAGCCGGGAATCTTTTGCCAGACGTGGTATATTGAAATATACCCAGCGTGAAGCAGGTATTAACCTTGGGCCAATCAGTTAGGTCTTTGGAGGGTGGGCCCAAAATGTGAAATGAACCTTTATCCAAAATCCACCCCACCCCACCTCCATCTGGGTTTTTGGACACAATTCATTGCATACAAATAACTGTGCTCTCATTAATTGGGCTAGTGCTTCAAAGGAGAGAGCCCCTAATTTTGTTGTCATTCTTAGAATGGAAGTGATGGACAACGTTGAGATCCACCCCAAGTTCATCCTTTGTCTAAGCTGGGTGTAGTGGGCAAATCCCTCTTTCTTTTTAGACACGGTTTTGCTGTATAATTCAGGCTGGCCACTAACTAGCTGTCTTTGGTTGTGACTGAGTGGCAAGACTGCATACTTAGCAATAGCAAGGCTCTGAGTTCAATCCCTAGCACCAAGGAAATTAACTAAATAGAGCTCCCATTAAGTATGTATTAAATAATAAATAAATATCTGGCAAACAGATTTCTTGCAGGAGAATACATAGTTTATTGCAATATATGAAATTTTTCAAGAAAGATGCATTCAGATTTAAAGTGTAATTCATCTTAAAAGAACAGCCAGCTGGGGCTATAGTTCACTGGCACAGCGCCTACCTGGCAAACACGAGGTCTTGAGTTCAATTCCCAGTACCTCCAACAAAAAAACAAAAAAGAACAGCCATCAAAAATTTGCCAATCTCTAACTGGGTTTTGGTGCCACACGCCTGTAATCTCAGCACTCCAAAGCTGAGGCAGGAGGATTGCCACAAGTTTGTGGCCGTCGTGGGTTACATAGTGAGTGCAAAGTTAGCCGGAACTACATAGTAAAAACTATGTCTGTTTTTACTGTCTCCAAAAAACAAACAAAAAAAAGGCCAGTCCCATCTGTTATCAGGAAAATAATGTATATAAGTTTCCCAGGGTTTAAGGCCCTTACTGGATAAGTTGACCAAGGATCATGCAGAGCACCTCATCTTTGCATTCTTGATACCTGCCTGCCACAGTCAGAATTCAGCAGTTTGTTTTAGTTACTTTTATGTCACTGAGACATAATACCTAAGATCTGCAACTCTTAGGAAGAAAAGGTTTATTTTATTTCATAGTCTGTAGAGATTTCAGTCCATAGTGGGCTGGCTCCACTGCGTGGCAGCATAGCAGAACAGAAGCAGCTCACGGCATGGCAGTAGGAAACAGAGACAGCAAGGGAGAAGAAAGGGAGATTTACCCTTTCAGGTCATGTATGTCTCCAGTGTCATAGCTTCTACTTCATGATACTTTCTGGATATTGAATAAAATAAGGCTTTTGGTATGCTTGGCATCGTGTCTGGTGTGCGGTTAAAAATTCATAAATAACAACTTTGATGGTGACTCAGTGGTAGACTGCATGCTTAACAATAGCAGGGCCCACCTCCTCCCACCAGGCTTCACCTACCAAATCACATTTAGCCATAAATATAAACTGATCATTGGACTGATCCACTGATTAGTATTGTGTCCCCATGATCCAGTCACCTGCCCAAAGCCTCACCTATGGGTGCATAAGGCTTTAGGGGGATATCTGTATATAAACAATATCATTCTGCCCTGGTCCCCAAAAGATTCATGCTTATCTCTATGAGTTGCCAATGTCCTGATAATTTTAGCATTGCCAAAAAGTCCAGGCCTAGAGTCTACTCTGAAATTTAAGGCAAACCGTTAGCTGTGAGCCCCTGTAAAGATGAAAAATTAAACACTGCTAACCTACAAAGGTACAGGCCAGCATCCAACAGCATACAAAGGCCAACATCCAAAAGGAAGAAATAAGGGGTTAGGAGGGAATGGAACCCAAGCAAGACTGAAATCCAGCAGAGCAAATAGTAAATCCTGTAGTTCCATGTTCAGTACCCCGGGCAAGTTGTGGTGAGGTGCGAACTCCAGAGGGCTTGGGAGACCCCACCCTTACGGCACTGAGAGTGGTTGTATTTCTATCAGAATTCTAATCTTCTCTGCATTCCGACTGGAATCTCCCATCCAGTTCAACTTAGAGCATTCTAGGGCTGCTTTTCCAGCCAGCTAAGCTTTTCCAAACTTCTTCCATAAGTCAGTTTAAATTGCTTCTGAACCACAAGGTCTAGAGTTACAGCAATGACTCAACTTCTGTGGTAGCAGAATCTGTCTTACTTACTTTCTTATTGCTAGGATCCAGTACACCCCACCTGCAATTTTAAGGAGAGAAGGTTATTTTGGCTTATAGTTTGTAGGAATTGTAATCCATAGTTGGCTAGCTTGAGGGAAAGGTAGCATGGTAGAGAAGAAACAGTTTATAGCATGGCAGGAGGAAATGGAGGTATCAAGGAAAGAGGAAGGAGGAATATACTCTTCTAGGCCACCTCCAGTGACCCACTTCATCTGACCAGGCCTCACCTCCCAAATCACATTTACCTATCAACTTAACAGTGCGGGGAAAGGCAGGCAGGAAGGAACAAAGAAAAAAACAGGAGAATAGAAAAAACAAGATGGAAACAAAGCTTTTGTAAGTAAGGAGAAGAGGGGTTGAAAGGAAGGGAGGGGTATAGGGGAAAAAAGAAGCACCAAGATCATGTAAAGGTACAAATTCCATACGATGAATGTTATTACATATATCTAAAATGTACCAATAATATGTTTTTAAAAATTAGTAAATAAACTCATCAGTGGACTGGCCCACTAACAAGTATCACAACCCCATGATCCAAGCACCTCCCCCAAAACCCGACCTATGAGCATGAGGCCTGAGGAGGATAATGAGATACAAACCATAACACAGTTGAGTTCAAAACTTAATGGATATCCTAATCCCGCTTGTATTTTCTCACCACCCCAAATGTTGCTTTGCCCTTCAAGATACACCTCATTAGAATCCAAGGCTGGGTTGCAGTGATAAGAGTTCCTGTTAGCATGCTTGAGACCCTGAGTCTTTAGCAGCGTCCTCCCCTCCCCACCCATTTCCAGTCTTCTTATAGAGCTTTTCTACACCACCATGAACTGCAGTAATTGTGTCCTTCTTTGAAACCCAAGAACAGTTTTTGTCTTTCTGTTCCTGTGGCGGGTAATAAGTATATGTTGCTTTGTGCTTCACTTCATGTCTTAAACTGTTGTTGAAGTCTTTGACAGTATTTACATTTCCATGAGCTTGTATCTTCTTGGCTGCATTTCAGGTCCCTTTGGGCAATACCATTTATATACTTACCAAGGGATTCAGCGTTTGTAACAAATTCATAAAATACATTAAGTGATAAATTTCAAGAAAGAGGAAAATATAAATGCATTACAGTATTTCTAAAGAAAGTGAAGTCTACACAAGTCCCTGATTTGATTCTCAGTAAAGGAAGAAAAGCAAGGGAGAGAAGAAAAGAGAAAAGAGAAAAGAGAAAAGAGAAAGGAAAATCTTAGGTTCTGACCTGAATTTTTTGGAATTTCTTAAGGTAGCATCTATGTGTTATGTCATTGGAAGACCACTTCTGGAAATTCCTTACGTATCACAATCGGGTTGTTTGTTTCTGTGTTTCTAGGCTATTTTTGCTGCTAGGGGTGAGCTTGATGCTGGGCATTACACATAGTAAGAACATGCTTTTCTACCCCCACCTCAGAAAGGTTTCTTTTTTGTTTTTCAAGAAAAAAACATAGACTGGTAATTTCCAATTCAGAGATCATGGACTTCTTTGGAATTCACCATATTAAGAAATCAAGTTTGTGCGGTAGACCAAATTAATAATTTGTCACATATTTATAAATCTTATTTTTAAGAGTTTGTTGCTATTGCTAGTGATGGAGCTCGCTGATAGAGTGCCTAGCATGCACAAGGCCTTGGGTTCAATCCCCACTGTCAAGAAATAAACAAAGTGTTTCTTGCTGCAGTGTTAAATGTAATTAAAGGCATGATTGAATTTGGAGCCTGTTTAAATGTGTTTTAATCATTGACTACTAAAGGTATACTTGTTGTTATATATAATTACCATTTATAAATGTACAATTCAGTGATATTAAGTATGCTCATTGTTATGCAACTATTACCACTGTCTAGTTCCAGAACTGTTTTATTATCTCAAGTGGAAGCCTAGTGTAACTTGAAGCTTTTTTTTTTTTTGTACTGGGAATCGAACTTATGACCTTGAACTTGCTCAGCAGGCACTTTTGCCACTGAGCTATATCCCCAGCCCGGAAGCCTAGTGTAGAAAATAAGAGAAGACTAAATTGAATATTCAGTTTTAGTACAGTCTTAAAACATTTAGCAGTAACTGATGTTTTATTTTATATTTAATGCTTCCAGAACATAGAATTGTCAAACAGAAAATCTCAGAAATATTGAGGCTGAAATTTACTATGATTATAACTGTAATCAGTTGTTTGATTAAGATGGGCCAACTCCGGAGCACGTGAATAGCTTTGCCCTTACTCTATTCACATTCTTTGTACCTTTGTGTTAGCTGTTTTAGAAGAAAGAAGCCAATATGTTTACAGATGAAGTAATGTGTCAGAGTTATAGAAGTTCTTTTGTAATAATAATAAAAAACCACTATGAAATTATAGCTGATAAGTCTCAAATTTCTTTTACCATCTAAATTCCTTTTTCCCAGTTCCTCCCATAACATTAATGAAATCACTTTTAAGCTAAATACCATTTTTAAGATAGGACACTTTCAAAAGATTTTATTACAGATTCTAACTGAGTATCCTGAAGGACTTTGCTTAGAATAATAAAACATATATTGCTAAAACTAAAAGAACTAAATAAATGGTAAATATCTATGTAAGTCTTTTATGGTACTGGGCATTGAATCCAAGGCCTTCATACTGAGCTACATCTCCAGCCCTTTTTTTCTTTTTTGAGATAGAGTCTCACAGAGTCACTAACTTGCCCAGTTAGTGCAAGACTTGCAATCCTCCTGCCTCAGTGTGACCAAAAAAAAGTGTATTTTTTAAATTGTATTTCATAATTTTGTATGCATTTTACTACTAGGAAAAGTATATTATAAATATACCTCTGTAATGCTTTTTTTAAAATTTTATTTTAAGGGCTGGGGATTTGGCTCAGTGGCTTAAGCGCCTGCCTGGCAAGCGTAAGGTCGTGAGTTCGATCCCCAGTACCCAAAAAAAAAAAAAAAAAAAAATTATTTTAAAGAGCGAAAAAACCAAAATTTCAAAATAAGATGATTAGAAGGTAACAGTGCTTAATACATTGTGCCTTGTTTATCTTTAAATGAATTACTCAAAGTAGAAGATATCTGCATTTAATTGTCCAAACAATATTAGCACAAACCCTAATGCTTCACAAGCCTTATTAACGTGGTTGCATGTTAATATAGTAGAAGAATAGATTTGGTATCATGAAGGCTGATTAGAGCACCAGTATGACTCCTTGTTGACTATGTAATCCTGAATGTAAATATAATCTTTTTGGACCTACTGATGGTCTGAATGTTTGTGTTCTGCCAAGACTCATGTTAAAATCCTAGTCTCCATAGTGCAGTATTAGCAGGTAAAGCCCTTTGGGCAGTGACTGACTCATGAGGTCTCTGCATGGCATTAGTGACCTTTATGAAAGAGGCCCAGGAGAGCTACCTAAGCCCCATACACCATGTGAAAATAAAGTTAAAGCACACATTCATTTTGTGAGGACTGGTTCTTTATCCGACACTAAATATGCTGATTTCTTGATCTCAGACTCCCAGCCTCAAGGATTATGAGGAATAAATACTTGTTTATTAGCTATTCAGTCTATGATACTTCTATACCAACCTGAACAGACTGAGACCCCGGTTTTTCATCTAGATTGTTGTATGGGGGAAAATCCTATAAAAATGTAAAGCTACCTTAGACACTAAAGTATTCCATGAGCTATTATTCCAGTCAGATAATGTCTTATAATTTAGTTAGCTATGACCCTGATATTGAGTGCTGTTCCAAGTTTGACATTATAAATTACCAGCTATTAGTCATGTCGTCAGTTTTATAAATAAGTGTCTGCTAATTTCCTAATCCTTGGTAGATTATTCTCATTGTACTCAGAAAGAGGATCCCTTTTATTTGCTCCCTAGCATGCTTAATCTGCTTGTTGAAGAATCTGATTAAGAGATTTTTATCAGTAGTGATATATGTAAATATATTAGCTTTCTGTCAATATGAGCAATATTTAGGTAATTAATTTATATAGATAAAAGATTATTTTGGCCCACAGTTTTAGAGGTTTCAGTCCATGCACAGTGAGTCCTACTTTTGGGCTTGGGGTAGGTCAACAAATCATGGAGGGGAGTGCATGGTGGAAAAAAGCCATGATACGAGAAAGAGGAAGAGACACAATTTCCTTTGAAGAGTTACCCCCAATGACTTGAAGATCTACCTCTTTTTAACAATATTTTTAGTTTATTTGTATGTGTATATAGTGCATAATGTTTACATTCCTTATGTGGAGTTGGTACATGAATGTAAACATATCTGAATTCTTTCATCCCTTTTGCCTCCCCTCACCCCTTCCCCACCACTTCATCTCCTTTATTTTGAGGGGAGGAGTACATATTGCAGTACGTAATGTTTATATACTTTGTGTGGAGTTGGCTAAACACATGATATTACAGTAAGACATGCGTACTCTGTTTATAGTGGCACAATTCATAACACCTAATGTCAAAAATGACCCATATGTCCCTCAGCAGATGAATGGATAAAGAAAATGTGGTATTTACACACAGTAGAGTACTATTCTTTCATAAAAAAAGATAAGCCAGATCCTGCCTCTTAATCATCTACTGCTTTCCAGTAGTGCTACTCCAAAGAGTAAGGGTTCATCACCATGTGGACCTTTGGGAGACATTTGAGATCCAAATACAGCATTCCACCCTGATCCTGAGAGGCTCATGTCCATCTCACATATGCAAGGCATATTCAGTCCATCTTAAATTGTTTCTAAAATCTTAACTGTTCTAGTGTTGCTCAGAAGTCCCAAGTCTAGCTGAATGTGGTGGAACATGCTTGCAATCCTAGTACCTGGGAGACTGAGGCAGGAGGATCATGCATTCAAGACCTCCCTTGGCTATATAATGAGTTTGAGGCCAGCCAAAACTACATAGCAAAAAAACAAACCAAAAAATCATCCAAGCCCAGAGTCTTCTCTGAGATTCAAGGCAAACTCAGCTGTGAGGCCTTAAAAATCTCAAAAAGAAAGTCACATACTTTCAAGATACAGTGGCAAAGAGTAAACAAAACATTCCAATATCTAAAGAAAAGAATGGGGCATAGAGAAGAGGGATCAGACCAGAGCAAGGCCACAACTCAGCAGGGAAAACATTAAATATAGCTGCTTGTTTGGCATCCACTGAGAAGCATGATGGGCTTGTGAGGACTTGGGAAGCTCTTTCCCTGTGACTGTGTTGATTGCGGCCCACGTGATCTCAAGGGCTGGCTTAGCATGCTGCCTGCAGCTTGTCTGCAGACATTCCATATTCCTGGCCTCTCTATTTTCCCTAGATTTCCATTGCAGCTGCAACTTCACTCTCATAGCTCCATGCATCACTCTGTCAGAGACAGTTTGGTCTCCCAGCCTTTCCTCTGAAATCTGTGGAAGCCTGTGTTATCCTTTAACACACATTTGCATTTTGGCAAAGCCAGAGTCATATGAGCCGTGCTAGCACCTGAGTATGTTAAGCATGCATTCTACCACTGTAGTGGTGTTGCTGAGCTACTTCTTTTAAGTTTGCATTCTTTTGTGTGCCTACTGAAGTCTGTGTAGTTTGGTGGTCAGCTAATGTTTAGATAGACTTCAGTATCTGAAACCAGAAGAACCCTTTTGTGTCAAGGGGCTGTGTGTTCACAGTGGGGCACGCCCTGCACTCAGGCAGCTGCTCAGTTGCTTTCACTTCCTGCTTGCCCGGAGGCTCAAGGTTAGCCAGAGGTGGGAGCTTAAGGTCTTCTCAGGTCTTTCCTGAATGTGCCCTCAGCTCTTACATGTGGCTTTCTTAATTCTCAGAAATGCCATAGCAGTGATAGTGAACCTTTTAGCGATCAAATGTGCAAACTGCAACTTAAAACCCACTTATATACCACAACGTGTCAACACTGTAATTAAACCTGAATATTGTATGAGAACTTAATTTAGAAAAAAACAACTCTTACATTAACATCTTTTGTCTTAAAAGAAAAACACAATAACAGAGCTTTCAGTGATACAAACAACTTTTTATTTGAAAGGTAAAAGTTTGTATTTGTTGTGCTTTTGCACAGTTAATGTGATCTTTGTTGTTGTATGTGTGCTGATACTTTGTCAGACCTTGGCTGGGGACCTTGGCACATGGCAGAGAGGACTCTCTGGGCCCACTGTGGCATGCAGGCCATAGGTTCACCATCATTGCCTTAGAGCTTTTCAGAGCTCCACCTGTGAACATCTCCTTAACCTTTTGTTTTCAGCTTTTTGGTTAGCTTATTTATCTTGATATTTACCTGCTGTTATAGGCAGTTGCTACGCTAAATAGTTGTCTGAAGAAGGCTACTGGCAGTGGAGAAGCTCAGATACAGGTCAAATAAATAGACGGTAGAGGTGAGTTGTTCAGATGAACCAGCAGATAGGTCAAATAGTAATGCTTCCCTGGGAAAAGAAGAATCTCCAATCCTTCCTGTTCCCCCAGCGGCTTCTAAGCTGCCAATTTTCAGTTTTATTAGCTGTTGGTTTTTAAGGATGCTGTGAAGCTTGAGAGAGGAAAATGGGAATAGGGGAAGTAAAAGTGCCCTAAAGCTCGCTGCTTGTCAGAATCCAGTGAAAAACCACTTGAATAAATGCCTTTGGTTAATTTCTAGAAGCCTTTGGTTAATTTCTAGAATTCCAAAAAAGGTGATTCTGATTATTTTGCTAGTATTCTTTATGCTTTATGGAGGAAAAAGTTCTTGGAAATCTATCAGCATTTTTGTTGACGTCATTTTAATATGAAGAATTTGCACATCTGGAAAACTTTGAAGATTTTCTTGTGACTCATTAATTTTTTAACTATTTTTATTGATTTCATTTAAAATATGTTTCACATCTCTGTGTAAAACATAGTAGTGTTCTGTAGGTTTTCTAAACACATGAGTTAGTCAGTGTATTTTGGTTTGCAACTTGCTTTTTTTCTTAACTGGGTACCTTGGAGATCTTTCTGCTTTACATATTTAGAGATGCCTGTATATTTCTGTTATTTCATGGTATAAATATATACCATAGAATTCTTATTACCTAACTGATAGACTTATAATAGACAAGGGAACTACAAAGTGTTACAACTAATCTTTGTGTATATACAGTACCTCTTTATAAAGTGCCTAAATATTTATCGGCAAAGGTATCTGAATAGCAGCATATTGCTTGATTGAAAAATATTTGCATTAAAATATTTAAAGACACTTTGAAATTGTCTTCCAAAAGCCTAAACTCATTTACATTTCCAGTAGTGGTATCTGCGAGAGTAACTTTTCCAGCATGTTCAGTAGTATTGAATGCTAGCAATCAAAAAATTTGGGAAGTCCAGGAAAATATAGTTCGTTGATTTGAAGGTTTGAATTCAAATTACATTTGAAAGAATAATGCCTTTGCTGTACCAGTAGTAATTTTAATCCTTTTATTTCTCTTCTTTAGGGAATGGCTTTTACATTACAGGAACGACAAATGCTTGGTCTTCAAGGACTTTTACCCCCTAAAATAGAGACACAAGATATTCAAGCCTTACGATTTCATAAAAACTTGAAAAAAATGACCAGCCCTTTGGAAAAGTAAGAGTTGATTAACTGTTTAGTTTTTACTGGTATTTTGATTAGAAACATTTTGAGTGTTATGGTTATTACAGTATGAGAAATACATAGTCTTGCGATGATGTTTGTATTTATCATTGAACTGTTACTTTTGTATGGTTGTTTCCTTTAATCGAGGGCTTTATTCACATTCAGTATTGTAAAACTTACCATAAATTAATGTTTATGCTGAACACCAGTGCATTTCATGTGTGAGTGGAATTTAGAGGAAAAGGATACATCCCATTTGCACCTAATTTACTCAACAACTTTTATTGGTCACACACTTTGTGTGTTTCACTCTGCTAACCACTGAGGATATAAATCAGCTAATAGTTTTGAAAGTTGAGCAGTCCAAGGTGCACCTGGTGAGGGCCTTCTTGCTAGCAGGTACGCTGCAGAGGCTTGAGGACATCATGTAGTGAGGGTTATTGGAAGAGATGGCTTTTATAATAGAACTATTCTACTGATGACTACCCTACTCCCTTAGTAGCCCATTAATCAATAAAAAGATTAATTCATTCATGAGGGCAGAGCCATCATTACCCAGTCACCTCCTAAAAGCCAAATTTCCAAATGTTAGACTTGCGAGGTTAAGTTTCTAACACACAGTGTGGGGAACACATTTAGACCTTAGCAGTAACCAACAGTAATATACATCTCCCTGCCTTCTAGTAGCTCATCAGCAGATAGTTATACTAAGCCTGTCACTGTATGTTGTACTACAGTGTAGACTACAGTGAGAAGAATGTGCACAGAGGATGTAATATGAAACCTCGAGCAGGGCCGTTAGCCCAACGTGGATCAAATAAAACTTCCTGAGGGAAGTGATGCCTGAGCTAATGTTTAAATAGTAAACTACAGGTAACAGTTAAAATGTGAAAGAAGGCTGAGTGCAGTGGCGCATGCCTGTAATCCTAGCACTTGGGAGGCTGGGGAAGGAGGATCACCATGAGTTCAAGGCCAGCCTGGGCTACATAGTGAGTTCAAGGCTGGCCTGAACTACAAAATGAGAGCCTGTTTCAAAGGGGGGGGGCAGTGAGAGAAAGGACAAAGTATTCAAGGGCTAGGTAGAGGAAACAGTCTGAATATAGGACTGAGATGTCTGTTAGAGTTGTTAGGTATAGAGCATTATTGGTAACTAGTAAAAGTGTTGTTTTTTTTTTAATGACAGCAAAAGAAAGATTGTGGTAGATTGAAAAATGCATGGAAGGAGAAAAAATGTAAACTATTCTCAAAAAATTTGAGAGGGGGAAGAAAGACATTGAACATAACTAAAGTCGGGCTTTGGTTCCAGCCTAGATGAAAGTTAAACGTGGTCATAGTGAGTAAACCCAGAAGAAAGATAACTGCTAGAACAGGGTCCTAGAAAAATGAAAGGGTGAAGTTCAGTGGTGGAGACACTGCTTTGCATTAGACAAAAGCACAGGATGCAGTAAGGAAACATATGCTGCAGATAGGACAGAGTTTGTGAGATGTCATCATACCTGATGACCTGAATTTTTTTTTGCCCTCAAAAAACCCAAATTTTCATATCTTCTGTTGATTTTTTTTTACGACATATAGACTATGAAAATCACAGCTAAGATTCAGAAAGGCCAACATGGAATAAAGTTGACAAGGAGAGTAATAAATGTTAGGAAGAAGCACTCAGTAAGTTACAAGATAAAGCTGCACAGAGTTGGGTAGGTTAAAACCGTGAAATTAAAAAAAAAAACAAAAAAAACCGTGAAATCCCAAAGGCCTCCTAGTGAGATCTTACTTGTATTGGTGCCCTTCTACACTACAGTGTTCTATTTCCACAGAAAAGAAGAAATGTAACCTTAATTCAGGTTGGTTGGGATTTGGTGACCAAAGATGCTGTATTAATTCATTCATCTGTTCATTCTAAGCTATTATGTGCTAGGCATCATTATAGGCTGTACTGCAAAAATGAAACAGCCCAGTACTCCTTTCAGGGAGTCACTGTCTGGTGGAAAAGGAGACACTGTGGAAGGGCAGTGCATGGATAAAGGTATGGGAAGTTCTTAAATGGTAACAATTGATCATGGGATCCAGCGTAGAGAGCAAAGAGGAGGCAGAAGGAACTGATAAAATGGAAGAAAGTGAAGCTATCAAAAAGCTAGAGATCACTTGAAGAGTTATAAAGTGAAGACATTGTAATAGCCAGTGTGGAGGAGGGTTGTGATTAGGGCAGAGGGCATTTACTGAGTTTTAATAGTCCTAAATGGGAGCATCACTGTGAGGAATACAGAAGAGTGGCTAAAGTGGCACCAGAAGTGACAGCATGAAATAGGTCTGGTATTCCACAGCCTCCTTTTGTCACCTACCTTATTTTAAAAAAATTTTTATTAGTACACATTTGCAGTACATAATGATTACATTCATTGAGGGGAATTGGTGTGTACATATGTGCATAACATGTCTCAATTCTTTTTTTTTTAAACGCTTGGGTTTTTGGGTTTTTTTGCCAGCATCAGGTTTATTTTATGCCTTTGTCAAGTTAATTATCATATACACAGATTCACAGTCAAACTGATGACAAAAAAATATGAAATACATGAAACAGTTATACTAAATCAAGGTACACATTTAGATACAGTGACCAGGATGGATTATACTGACTTTTTTCTCTTTTTTCCCTATTGTTTGTCTTTTCTTTTTGCACTTTACTTGTATATTGAGTTTTTCATAGAAGAGAAGCCATATGATATTTAAGCTTGTGTATCATATTTACTTCACTTAACATTATGATCTCACAGTTCATCAATTTTCCTACAAATGACTCAAGTTTATCCTTCTTCATGGTAGTTGCATACTCACTTGTATGTAAATGCCACATTTTCTTTATCCATTCATCTATTAGTTATATACAGGCTACTTCCAGGTTTTGGCTGCTACGAATTGTACTGTTATAACTCTTTAACTTTGTCAGAAGGATGCCTACAAAGGGAATAGCTATATCAAATGGAATTTCCATTTTTAGTTTTTTGAAAAATCTCCATGCTGATTCCACAGTGGTTACACCAGTTTGCACTACCACCAACAATGCAGAAGCATTGCCTCTGAACCAGCCTTGTCAGTATTTGTTATGTGATTTCTTGGCAATAGGTATTCTTTTAGGTGTGCAGTGGAATGTCACTGTTGTTTTAATTTGCATTTCTTGAATGGCCAGCAATGCTGAACACTTTTATGTATTTACTGGCCATTTATGTTGCTTCATCTGTGAAGTGTATTCATTTCAGAGGCCTATTTTTTAATTGGGTTTTTTAATTGGGGGTGTGTGTAACTTTTTTTGAGTTCTTTGTATATTCTAAATATTAGTCTTCTGTCTGAGGAGTAGCTGACAAAAGTCTTTTCCCATTTTCTAGGTTGTGTCTTCACTGTTGGTGGTTTTCTTTGTGGTGCAGAAAGCTTGGGTTTTTTTAGAAGGCTTTTGATTTGATATGATCCTGTTGATTCTTGGTACTGTTTCTTGTGCAGTTCTGTTCAGAAAGTCCTTGCCAACACCTATGTCTTCAAGAGTTTTACATAGTTTGTCTTCTAGCATAGTAAATGCTTCTGTATTAATATTTAGATCTTCGATCCACTTTGATTTCAGTTTAGTGTGTGATTATAGATATCTTCAGCATGTGGATAGGCAATTTTCCCAGTACCCTTTGCTAATTAAAGAGGTTATCTTTCTTCCATAGAAAGTATTTGGCCCCTTGGTAGTTACATCTGGAGTTGGGTCTGTACCTTCTATTCTGTTCTGTTGATCCACTAGTCTCGTTTGTTTGTGTGGGTTTTTTTTTTTTTTGGCCAAATGCCATATTGTTTTTATTACTATAGCTTTGTAGTCTAACCTGAAGGCAGTTTACCCTTGTTACCCAGAATTGCTTCTGCTGCTATTCTACATCTCTTCTAGTTCCATATAAATTTTAGGATTGCTTTCTCTACTTTCATGAAGAATGCTGTTGGTATTTTAATTTATATTGCATTAAATCTGTATAAAAGTTTGGAAGTGTGATCATTTTGGCTATCTTAGTTTGGAGGGTATCTTTCATTATAGAGGTCTTTCACTTTCTTGGTTAGGTTAATTCCTAAGTATTTCATTTTTCTTGCTTCTATTGTGAAAGGTATTGTTTCCATAATTTCTCTCTTGATGAGTTTGTTATTGGTGTGCAGGAATTCTATTGATATTTAAATGTAGACTTTGTATCCTGCTACACTATTGAAATTGGTTATTCTAGGAGTCTTTTGCTGGAGTTTTTGGGGTCCTCTGTGTAGAGGATCATGGCAACAAGTAATGGTAAGTTAATTTCTTCCTTTCCTATCTATACCTCTTATTTCTTTTTTTTGTCTAATTGAATCTAGCAGATGTTTTGAAAACTATATTGAACGGGAGTAGTGATAGCGTAGTGGACATGCTTGTCTTCTTCCTGATTTTAGCAGGAAAGTTTTCAGCTTTTCTCCATTTAATATGATGTTGGATTTTGGTTTGTCATAAATATCCTTTATCAGATTGAAATAAAGACCTTTTATACTTATTTTTCTTCAGGGTTTTTATCATGAATAGATGTGAGATTTTGTCAAAGACTTTTTGTGCATTTGTTGATTTTTGTCCTTGCCTCTGTTTATCTGATGTTATATTTATTGATTTGCATATGTTGAACCATCCCTGCATCCCTAAATGAATTCCACTTGGTAATGATGTATGATCTTCTTCGATGATTTGCTACATTCTGTTTCTTATATCTTATTGAGGATTTTTGTATCTTATTGAGGGTTTTTGCATCTATGTTCATTAAAGAGATCGGCCTTGTAATTTTCTTTTTTGGTTGGGTCCTTTTCTGGTTTTGAAATCAGGGTAATGCTTGCTCCCAGGAAATGACTTTGGGAGTATTGCTCCCCTTTCAGTTTCATTAAAGAATTTGAGGAATATTGGCAATAACCCTTCCCTAAATTTCTTGTAGAATTCAGCAGTGAATCCATCAGAACATGGACTTTAAGGTAGTTTTTAAATTACATCTTGATTTTCATTGACTGGCACTGAATTATTCAGGATTTTTATATTTTCTAGGACATAATATTTTTAATTTCTTGTTGTTTCCTATAAAGCTCTTTACCATCTTAATAGCCCAGTTATTTGGTTACTTTCTTATAGTGAGGAGAGATTGGGCTCCCTTTAATTTTCTGTATGTTAATGTCATTTCTACCTCTATTGGCTATGTAGTCAATATAATTCATTATCTAAAGCATTCATTTCTACTTATCTATCAAATATTTGCCCACTAGTTGAAGCCATATACTTTGCTAGTTCCTGGAAATATCTAAATACAGGTACCCCTCAGCTTATGATGGGGTTGTGTCTTGATGAACCTATCACGAATTGAAAATTCCAAACTGAAAATGAATTTAATGTTCAGACCATTGAACATCACTATAGCTTAGCAACACAGTACACTGTAGGATATCAGTTAACTGCCATTCTTGATCTTACCTGATGAAAAGCTGTAGCTCACTAGCTGCACTACATCAAGAGAGAATGTTATACTGTATTATCAGGAAGAAATATCACAGTTTGAGTTATAGGTAGCTCTCAGTATCCACAGGGGATTGATTCCAGGATACTCCCTCCCGAGGACATTAACATCAAGCGTTTATTATTTGCATATAACTCACACACATTTTCCCATTTACTAAGCCTCCACTTAAGATAGTTTGGTTTAGTATTTTTCAACTGTACATTAATGTGAAACTAGTGCAAAATTGAATGCAGAAGAACTAGTAAGGTGTTGTGTGACCTGAACACCAGAATATCTGCTGTGTTTGTGTGTGTGGTGGGTAGGGGAGACACTGCCTGACCTGCATTTGGAGACATGCATACAGAGTTAGGCCTGGATATAGGTGATCAGGCAGAGGCTGCATCTGATGCAGCACCTCCAAGGTAAGAAGTATGACATTTGAGGAAATGAAAGAGTAAATCAGTATGGAACAGAGGAGACTTGAAGTTAGGCAGACGTCTTATTAACTGTTAGGAGCTTGAAGCTTATTTTGCTGGCCTGGGTGGCCATTTCAGGACAATAGAAATGATCACAGTTTTTTAAGAGGACGCCTGCTGGCTGTGGCAGCACATGTTGTTTGTAATCCTGGTGCCCTGAGAGGCTGAGGGTGAAGGATCAAGTATGAGCCCAACCTGGGCAACTTAGTGAGACCCTGTCTCAAAATCATTTCTTTTAAAATGCTGGATATATAGCTCAGTGCAAAGACCCTGTGTTCAGTTCCCAGTAATACCCCCCACTCCCACACACAGAGGAATGGATTGGATTGGAGCAGGGAAGGAAAATTGTAAATGAAGAGT
The DNA here is from genome assembly GCA_004027295.1 of Dolichotis patagonum. NCBI lineage: Eukaryota > Metazoa > Chordata > Mammalia > Rodentia > Caviidae > Dolichotis > Dolichotis patagonum. Next base: position 33,690 of record PVJX010007009.1, read on the forward strand.
AATTACTGAAAAAGGCTATGGGATTGTCTAAGTGAAAAATGATGGTGGTTTGGATTAGGTGTGGGTAGAAAGACAAATATAGTTGAAAGATATTTTACCAGGTAGATTAAAGCACTTGATAATTTATTAGACTGGGGTTGGGGAGAATCAAAGGGGATATCAAGAATGAACTCTCAACTCTCCATTTATCAGGTCATAGCAGAAGAAATAAATTTGGGAGAATTTAGAGTCTGTTTCAGACTTACTTCATTCAAGATGATTTCTGGTTTTCAAACCAGTATTTCCCTGGTCTTCAGACTTGATTAATATCATTATTATTTTTTGGTTTTTGACACATGCTGTATAACCCAGGCTGGCTTCATGCTCAAATTCTCCTTCCTTAACCTCCTGCATGCTGGGATTATAGGCATGTACCACCATTACCTGGCTCAAACTTTATTATTTAAGATAAGTTATTTGCATATTTACATATTTATATATTTACATGACGCAGCCATTGCCTCTTTTATACTGCCTCTGTCCTATATGTTTTAATGCTTAAAACTTTAATAGATGATAAACTGTTTGAGAGAAGTGACTTCTTACGCTCATGGAATTGAGAATGTACCTGGCACAGTTAGTGCTTGGTAAACCTGAGTGAATGCCAGTTCATTTTGCTTCTGGAGTGACATGTCAGTATCCTTGAAGATTAGTTCTCATCCAGAAGAAAGAGTCATATAGTGATTTCTAGGGCTTTGTACAGAGCCTGAGTCACAGTAAGGGATCAGTAAACAGCTTTTGCTTTCTTGTTATTTTTTCATTGTTATCACTTAAGTACTGTACATTTATATTTTTGCTACTTTTTAGTTCTGGGTGTTATACTAAGTGGTGATTTAGGGTTTATGGTTTGAGGGGTTTTGTGGGGGGTAGAGATAAAGGTGGGGAGGGCCCATTTTTAGACATTTAAGTTTTAATTTTCGAAAGCTAAGAGGTTTGGGGTGTAGCTGAGAGCTTGCTTCCCATAGGTGAAGCCCTGGGTCAGTCTCTCACATCCAAAAAAAAAAAAAGAGGTGGAGAGAAAGAGAAAATACCATGTATTACAAAAATACATTAATCAAAAAAAATTTTTCAAAAGCCAAAAAGAATGTGATTCAGAGTGATTGACTCAGCCATTGTTTACTGGGTCTAACAGGACATGGTGGCACATACCTGTAATCCCAGCATTCTGGGATTCAGTCCTAGTCTGAGCAATTTAGTGAAATGAAATTCTGTCTCAAAATTAAAAAATGAAAATAAAAAAGGGCTAAGGATATGGCTCATTATAAGGCACTGAATTTAATCTGCAGTACTACAAAAACAAAACAACATTATTACTGTGCTTTATTTCAGATACATCTATATCATGGGAATACAAGAAAGAAATGAGAAACTGTTTTATAGAATACTACAAGATGATATTGAAAGTCTAATGCCAATTGTATACACACCAACAGTTGGTCTTGCTTGTTCCCAGTATGGACACATCTTTAGAAGACCTAAGTAAGGCCTGTTTTTAAATATATATGAGAAAATGATTTCTGTGTTTTAAAAAAATCATTCCATAACACCCATTAGATTTCTGTGTGTTACATTCTTAATCCCAACCATCTCACAAAAGCTTATTTTGGATTAAAAGAGATTAATTAAAAACTCAGCATGGGTTTTATATCTTTCATTTTTGTAGGAATTGCATAATTCATTCCTTTAATTCTTGCTAAATGTTAGAAGAATTGTGTACTTTTTCTACCTTCCCCTTTCCCCAGTAAGTTCTTAATTTTGGTGGCAGATTCTCTGTAATTACCATTGAGGTTTTTGGCAATCTGCCTATTTAAGGGATTGATTCTTTCTCATTTGTCAGTTTTAACTTCTGTTATTTGTTCTCCTTTTTAAATCAGCTTTCATTAATTTTAATTTCGTATGGTTCTAGTATTTCCAAAGATTTTAAGTGGAAAGAGTACAGTAATGGGCCATTGTATAGGTCCCTGAATGAACCATGATCCCTCTGAATGTTTTCTCAGATGTCCAATAGTAATAAAAGTACCTGTTAAAAAGCTATTGAGAAGAAACAAATTGATGGTTCTTTGTAAACTTACAAGCATTATAAACATGCTATTTTTCCTTAAAGTATGTCTTGTTTCTCATATTAATTTTCTCAATTTTTATATTTTCTCCATGTCCATTTTAACTTACTGATAATAATGTAGAAATTCAGTCAGGGCCTGATAGCATTTATCTTCAGTCTCTTCAGTCTTTCTTCGTGTAGTCTGGTGGCCCTGAAACTCTTAAGTTGGTTGGAGTTACTCTGTTGGACTTCCTAAAAATATTAACCCTACCAGCTGTCATCTCCTTCCCATCCCCAAGAGTGACTTATGAAAGAGATTTTGGTGATCTGGATTTTAGCAGTTGTGTTGTAGGTATTCCCTGAAAGACACTGAGGAGCACTGTCTATTCCAATCCATATACTGCCATCGATTAATGTAGCTAAAACCTTTCTGTGATAAAATCCAACTGTTCACCACTTTGATAGCTTATTAAAATAGTGTTGTCAGATTAAACCAGATTAAACAATAGAGGGAAACGATCATACTGCTGTGTGTGAGCCCTACACCTGGGATTCTGATTTGAGTGCTGTAGGTTTGGGTTCAGATGGAAGTGTTTCATAAAAGTTCCTGGTGTCCTTCTATTGTGTACCCAGAGATGAGCAGATATGAGCTAGAGCGAGGCTGTGAGTGCGGGCAAAGAGTGTATATGGCCTAGAAGACTACATAGGAGATTTTTATTCTGTTTGGATGTCAGAGATGGTCAGTGAATCTTGTTTGGTTGGTTAATCTTAACTCTCAGCCAGTTAAATCAGAATCTGTAGGGATAGGGCCTAACATTCTAAAAAGCTCATCAGATAATTATATAGACATGGTTGAAAAATTTCTAGCCTCTACTGATTTGAGCTACATGTAATAGTAATACCAAAGTTAAGATAGCAGTGAAAAAGTTAAATGTAAAAATAAGTTTGAAGGCAGTAAGAACCATCTCTGCATGACTTGTTTTTAGAATTTAATGTTTCTTTTTTCTCTGTTTCTTTCCTTCCCTTCCTGTCCCCCAGCCCCTTTTAAAATCTGGATTATTAAAAAAATAGTAATAAATTAAAAATAAAATTTGGATTATTTCAATTAGATAACAGTATATGATGCTTAACTTTATGTAGCCATTCCACAATATATATGGATTTCAAAACAGCATGCAATGTACTTTTTGTCAACTTCCTACTTTATTTCAGTGCTTTAAGTGTGTTATCCTTTGTGTGAACTTACTGTAATTTTCTTCCCTCCCTTCTTTAAATTTCAAATTTTGAGTTTCAGTGAGTTGTACAGTAGTTTACTTGCCTGATGTTTTTATATTGGTGGTTTATTTTTACAGTAGTTTTTGTTAAAGATGTATTGTCTATTTGAACATGTGATGTGGATACATTTCTTCTTGAGTAAAATGATCACATCACTTAACAGTAATCTTTGTTACTGCTACAATGTGAACAATGTAATTATGTTTTGAAGTAGATAAAAATGTTTGAAAATAAACCAATGTGACTTAGCTAAATTTGTTGGGAAATTATACCATGTCTAGATATTTGATTAAAATATCTAAGCATTCCAATTATGCACAAAAAAATTAGAAACAAAAAACTGTCATGAAATGCAAAGGTGTTTTTGTTCTGTTGCAGGGGATTATTTATTTCAATCTCAGACAGAGGTCATGTTAGATCAATTGTGGATAACTGGCCAGAAAATCATGTTAAGGTACTAATAGCACAACCCTCCTTTTCACAATGTTTTCTTTTTCCTTGTAAGTTACCTCTAAATTGCCAAGAACAATTTTTCACTGTTGCTGTGATTTATCTTACACTTCTATACATGCAGATGTAGTGCTTTGTGTCGGAGGAGATGGTAATTGTAATAGTTCTAAATGGGTGATGGTATGGCGCAGACTTGAGTTTGAGAAAGAAAATGGAGTTGGTCCTTGAGGCAAACCCTCTCACTGCCGCTGCCACTCCAGTGTCCTGCCTTCTTCCTTTTCTATTTCACTAATGATGGTCTAGGTGGGGAAAATACATTAAAATGTTATAAAGACTTAATTCTGGAGGGTATTGGAGTATATTATGCCTTTCTTTCAAACTAAGATAAATTTAGATCCTTAGCAAGTATAAAACTCTCAAAACAGTTTTAACTTTAGCCAATATGGTATAACTTTGTCAGTGTGACTATCTTTTACATAAAATATAACTTCAAAATCTTTTGATTGGCTTTTGAAGTTACAGGCAGTAATTTATTTGCCTTAATTATTACTTGTATCTTCCTTATCAGATTAAACATTGATGGATTCATTAGTTCAGATATTCTAGGAAAAAAACGGTATGATAAGTAAATTCACCAATGTGATCTTAAAACGTTATATGTACATATGCAATTTTTAAATGGTAGATCTTTTTTCTCCATTACTGTTGCTAAGGGTTTTCTTGTTTGACCTACATTATCCTGTTGAAGTAGCATGCTGTTTATTTCTAAACTGTTTTTTTTCTTAAAGTAATTTCTTCATCAGAATTTTGTTCACTTTTTCTGTAGTCTTTCTCAAAGGTACATGCTTTGAATCCTAGCTTCTTGGGAGGCTGTGACAGAAGCACTAGCTCAAGGCCAGCCTGAGCAACTTAGCAAGACCTTGTATCAAAATAAAAAAGGGTTGAGATGTAGCTCAATATCTCTTGAGTTCAATCCCCAGTACTACAAAAAGAAAAAAGAAAGAAAGGAGTCAAATTGGCCCTTCAGTCAGACAGAAGCATTGTGTTTACAAACCTAAGTCAGAGGGGAATTAAATCTAGGTAATTCTCTTTTTAATGTACTGTTATAGGCAGATATTCTAGATTTTGTATGTTTCATTTGAATTACATTGGAATTCAGCCGAGAAACAATTTTAATTGTTTCTAAAAGTGAAAATATATGATGAAAATCAATGTTGTTTTGAATACATTTCTTTAGTGCCACATTTTGGGCTAATGTGCATTTTTGTTTGTTTGTTTTGTTTGTAATTAAGGCTGTTGTGGTGACTGATGGGGAGAGAATTCTGGGTCTTGGAGATTTGGGTGTCTACGGAATGGGAATCCCAGTAGGAAAACTTTGTTTATATACAGCCTGTGCAGGAATACGGCCTGATAGATGCCTGCCTGTCTGTATTGATGTTGGAACTGATAATCAAGTAAGTAATATTTTTTCCTCTTGAACTTGCTATAATTTTTTTAAAAATCCACATTTGAAGATGATTTAAGCAAAGAAAATTTAAAAATGAAAAAAAGAAGGGAAAATCTTTGACTAGGAATGTAGCTCAATGGTAGAACCCTTGCATATTATGCCTAATAAAAAAAAGAGAAAAGAGAAAATCTTATAATTGAATGTTGATCTTTTTCTTAAACTCCACTTTTAATATTTATACAAGTAATAGTTAAGCCTATTAAAAGAATGGAAGTACTATAATTTTTGTTTTATACGTTTAAACTAGTAATGTAATAAGAGATTTTATCTTTTTATAGGCACTCTTAAAAGATCCATTTTACATGGGCTTGTATCAGAAGAGAGATCGCTCACAACTTTATGATGATCTGATTGATGAATTCATGAAAGCAATTACTGACAGGTATCTTGAAAAGTTCTACCACATGAAAGTAGTACCTTTAATTGGTGGTGATGGGGACCATAGTTCTGTTTTATTTTTTGTGAAGTTAAGCAGGACTAGATTAAATTTTGGGAATACACTGATGTAAGGTGGTACCTTTGCTGCGCCTTGCTGTTTTGAGTTACCTCACATCTGAAATGAAGTCTGCATTCACCTCTCGTACCCAACCCTCCTCATTCAGTTCTCCTTTCAGCCCTTGACAGTAGGCTGACCACTGTGCCACTACATAAAGATGTTCTGCAACTTTTGTCCTTCTCCCTAGTTACTTCTTTGCAATGTCTGGCAAGGTTTTCCAACTCCTGTGTACTTGAAACTTTCTCTTCACTACTAAAAACTCTCTGTCTTCTACTTTTTCTTTTGTCATCTTCACAGGGTTTTTGTTGTTTTTTTGCTGCCTTTTATTGTGTTGATTATGCAAACTGACTGTGTGTGTATGTGTATCTGTGTGTCTTTTGTGTCTGTTTCTATTCTTTAGATCCAAGGCCTCATGTATACTAGCCAACTGGTCCACCCCTAAGCTATGGCCATAACTCTTAGTGCGTTTAATTGACACACATTTATGGTGAACTCTGACATTTATGCATTTGTCTCCTAAGCCTGTGTAAACTCATCCCTGTACTCCTGCCTTTCTAACAGCTGGAACCCTCCATTGGGATACTCTGTTACTACTTCATATTCACATTTCAAACATTTCTGTAGTCCCAACCACTATTAATGATAGTAACAATCGTCTTATTGCCAAACCTTTGACCTTGGTGTTACTTTTGACTTTTTTCTTCATCAGCCACCCATGCAGTCAAGATTATGTGTCTTCCATTTCCACAGTTTTGTTCTTGCCTCTTCTCTCTTCTGGATTTCTATAAACCTTCTCCCAGTTTCTCTTCAGTTCTTCCCCATTTTGACACCATGTCAGTCTTCTGAAAGTGTATACTTCATTATGTCATTCTTTTGCTTGACATCATCTCCTCAGTGGTTTTTGGTTGCCACAGGATATACTCCAAACTTTATCTTCATGATCCAGCTATAGCCTACCTTTTAAATTACTAGCACATGGAAGGTACTAAAAAAATTAATTCCTTTTCAGAGTGTTTTAGTTACTTTCTCATTGCTGTAACAAAGTATCTGGCACACCCACAAGTTAAATGAGGAAAGGCTTCTTTTAGCTCACAGTTTTTACAGGTTTCAGTTCATAGTTGGCTGGTTCAAGGCGGAGAAGAGCTCAAAGAAGTACAGACAGAAAGCAGCAGGGGATCAAGGATGATGAGGGATAGATAGCCTCCAGGTTACACCAACAGTGACCCACCTCTTCCCATCAGACTTCTTCTCCCAACATCACCCCCAACTTTAAACCTATCTGTAAACTAATCCAGTACCACAAACCCAAGGTCCAGTCACCTCCCAAGAGCCCCACCTATGAGCGCATGAGGATTGGCTTTTGGGAAGACATCTAATTTAAACCATAACAAGAGGCAACATTGAGAACAAGTCCAGACTTGAACTTTTCATCTTCCTGGATAGTATCATCTCCCATTTTCCTCTCATTTCTCTACCTTGGACAGCCCACTAGTTTCTTCTTAGTCACTCAGGTTTCCTTGGCATTGTAACAGTTTCTCCCTCATTTCCCAGTTGGTCCTCATCACCAATTTCTGTTTGTTTGTTTATTTGTTTGTTCTAATGTTTTCATAGTTGTTCTTTGGCCTCCTGTAGCACTTTCAGGTTTTTCATAATATAAATATAATATAATATAATATAATATAATATAATATAATATAATATGTCACTTCTCCTGTTTTCTTACCTCTGTCCACGTCACTGTGTAGTATATTACTGGTGAGTTCATCCTTGCTAATGGGAATCTTACATGCATTCTTCCTTCCTCTGAAGACTTCAGTAATTTACATGGGATGTAGAGAAAAGTCCCTTTTCTTTAATTTGGCACTCAAAATTCTCCCTTCTTTGGCCTTATTTAGTATACAATCTCATATTGCTATTTAACTGTTAATTAGGATATGTATATCAAATGCATAGTTTTTGAGACTCAGAGACAAAGTCCCTTCATTTTCAAGAAGTTACTTAGTGTTTGTGAACCCTCCTAGGCTTTTCGAAATTCTTTGAAAGTCTTCATGTTGATTGATAACAAATGGGTCGTTATGCTGCTGCATTGTTTTTAATTGCTTCATGATTTTTTTTTTTTTAGGTAATAGATCGCTACAGTTGGGGTCTAGTCTTTCACAGCCTCTGAAAATGTTTAGATGACCTTTAACATAATACGTTACATTATGTATTTTTAAATGCTGTCATAAGAAATATTAGACAGAAAAGCTGTCTCATTGTGGTATTTTCAACACAACCATTATGGGTTTTGCTGTTTTTAGATATGGCCGGAACACACTTATTCAGTTTGAAGACTTTGGAAATCATAATGCATTCAGGTTCTTGAGAAAATACAGAGAAAAATATTGTACCTTCAATGATGACATTCAAGGTAAAGCAAAAAGGAAACTTTAGGTTTTTCATTGCTGTTAAACATTCATGTTGTGCCTTTTTTATTTTTTAAAAAATCTTTGTTTTTCTTATAGGAACAGCTGCAGTAGCTCTCGCAGGTCTTCTTGCAGCCCAAAAAGTTATTAGTAAACCGATTTCAGACCATAAAATCTTATTTCTTGGAGCAGGAGAGGTAAGCTCTTATAAACTTTAGAATTTGAAAGAAATTCTCTTAGAATTCTTAGAAAGTAGGAAAAAATCTTAATGCTCATGAAGAGCACAATAGGCTTATAATTTTGTCGAAGTGGAGGGTATGAATTTTTTGGTATAAGATAGATAATTTAAAATATGTTGAGAGAAAATATCTCAAAGAATCAATTTTTGTGTGATTTGTAAGGAACAAATAAACCAAATATTCCTCATAGCATAATCTTGATAAAGTAATTCAAACACTTCATTGTACTGTAGTCTTTACTTTTCAGTTTTGTGTTTTGTTGGACAGGCTGCCCTTGGAATTGCGAATCTTATAGTTATGTCTATGGTAGAAAATGGACTTTCAGAAGAAGAGGCACAAAAGAAAATATGGATGTTTGACAAGTATGGTTTATTAGTTAAGGTAAAATATTTAACACTAAACACTCTTGCTTCATACTTTAATCATAATCTATTTTTTTCTTGCTCCTTAAGAGATAAAATCCCTGTTATATATTATTATAGTTTACCCTTATAAAGCTGAGTGAGTTTTGTTTTGTTGTGTGGTGCTTGGGATCAAACTCAGGGCCTCCTGTGTGGCAGACAAGCACTCTACCACTAAGCTACACTGAGCCCTAAAACTAAGTTTTTAATGGGAACTTAGAACATCCTACTCAGGTGTTTATAAGTATGTCTAATAGTTGAGCAGAAATGCTTTCATCCATAATGTAAAAAAACTGTGGCACCTTCCCTCCCCACCAAAAAAAGTTTGTATTCTTGAAATCAATACATGGATGATAAGGCGCTCTCTCAGATTGTTTTAGTGCCCTTCAGGCTTGCCTGTCTCCCGTTGCATTGGTTACTATTTTTATTACCCTAATGTCACAGATCTTCTACCATGTGATATTGAAATGTAAGCAGGTTTATATTTCAATCTATCCATATATAGTGCTATTGTATTTTTGTATGAGCCCATCCTATAATGACATAGCAGTTACTTGCCATTTACCATTTACATTTATGGAGCAGGCTATCTCAGTGTACTTTGCTATGTTCTGAAATCTTCTTAATTAGTACCAGTATTCTATTAAACAAAAAATAAAATGTAAGCTTAGAGTATAAGAATGAAAAATCTTGAGTATGTCTGGAGTTGTTTCTCCATCTTCTAATCTGTTCCATTGATCTTGGGGTCTTTTTGCCAGTACCATGCTGTTTTTATCACAGTGGCTTTGTACTATAATTTCAAGTTGGAGATTGTGATGCTCCTTGTCTTGCCATTGTTGCCCAAAATGGCCTTTGGCAATCTAGGTTTTTTCTGGTTCCAAATGAATTTTAGGATCTACTACGATGGAAAATGGATAGATTTCTAGTTAACTTAGGAATTACCAAACTGAATCAAGGAGGTATAAAAATTCTAAATAAACCAATATCAGTCAGTGAAATGGAAGATGTAATTGAAAACGTAACAAAGAAAAATTTAGGCCCTGGTGGATTCACTGGAAATTTAGAGAAGACCTAATATTGCTACTTTTCAAAACTTTTAATTGAAAGGGAAGCAGTGATCTCAAATTCATTACCCTAATACCAAAACCAGAGGAGGTCCCAACCAAGAAAGAGAACTACAGGCCAATCTCCATAGTGAACATAGATGTAAAAATCCTCAATTAAAAATAAAAATCCTCAATAAGATACTGGCAAACAGAATACACAAAATCATCAGATTATACACCATGACTAAATAGGATTCATTCCAGGGATGCAGAATGGTTCAACATACACAAATCAGTAAGTGTAATACACCACAGTAACACAGCCAAGAGCAAAAACCATGTGATCTTTTCAATAGATGCAGAAAAAGTGTTTGACAAAGTCCAACACCCATTCATGGTAAAAGCCTTACAAAAAATTGGAATAGCTGGTCTTTATGTCATCTGATAAAAGCCATCTGTGACAAACCAATAGCCAACATTATACTAAGTGGACAAAATCTGAAAGTTTTCACTGTTAAATTAGGAACAAGACAAAGATGTCCACTGTCACCACTCTTATTTAATATAGTTCTGGAAACAGAGCAGTTCGACAAGAGAAAGAGATAAAAGGAATAAGGATAGGAAAGGAAGAACTTAAATTATCATTATTTGCAGGTGACATAATAATCTACATGGAGGACCACAAAAGTTCCACCTAAAGACTTATAGATTTAATAATCAAATTCAGTGGCATAGCTGATACAAAGTCATCACTCAAAAGTCAGCATTCCTATACACAAATAACAAACTTATTGAGAGAAAAATTAGGAAAACAGCATATTTCACAATAGCATCCAAAAAAAAATGAAATACCTAGGAATCAATCTTAACAAAGGAAATAAAAGACATTTACATTGAAAACTAATACTCTGAAAAAGGAGATCAAAGAGGATATCAGGAAATGGAAAGATATCCTTTGCTCTTGGGTAGGAATAACCAATATAGTGAAAATGGCCAGACTTCCAAAATTATTAGAAGATTTAATGCAATCCCAATTAAAATTCCAACAGCATATCTCACAGGATTAGAAAAACAATCCTATGGTTTGATTTTAAAATATATGATTTTACATTATTATCCTTTAGTCTTCTCAAAAATTCTGTGGTTTTTATTATTATTATTATTTTCTATGAAGTTTTACAGTGGAGAAAACAAAACTTCAAAATGGTCAGGGACTTCTCCACAGTTTCTAAGTAATGGAGGTAGAATTTAAGCAAAAAAAAAGCCTGAATATAAAGTCAGTGCTCTGAACCATTAAACCGCAGCTGAGCTCAAGGAGTATTTAACTACCGTATAAAATGCAAGGATTATAAGATGTTACATTTTTGAAAGGCTGTTGGTGTGTATATATTTCTATGGTGCTTTTATTTTTTCAGTGCTTTTTTTTCATCAAATATTTTGTGATTCTTTATCATAATGGCAGGTCTAAAATGAATATAGTATTGATAGCTACAATGTGTTTTCTTAGCACAAATGAGAATCTGCTTACCTGCAGGTTCAGAGTATATATTTCTTTTAGGGAACGCAGGTAGCCTGACCTGTGGGCTTAAGGTTTCCAGTCTCTTGGCATCTGTTTTGAAACTGAGAACTTTCCATTAAACCCTCATAGTAGACAGCTTTGCTAATCAGGAGGCAAGCACAAGAAACCTGTTCTGAGAACCAGATCTGTTCAGGTGGTATTTCAGTAACTTTTTTGGTCTACTGATGATGGTGTGATTCTTTTCTAGCCCCTGCTGGTTTTTATGTGAAGTTATTTTAGGGTTCTAATGGAAAAAATTCACTTTTGGGTGGAGGTCTGCTTTTATTACAATAAAAATATAGATTTCTCAGCCTGGTTGGTTTTTATAAGTGTGTTTTTATGTGCTTTACATCTTAGAGAAATTTTTCCTTATTCTAACCTGTCAGTGTTTCCTCTTCTGTTTTTGCAGCACTGAAAGATTTAAGTTTTGTTTTGTTTTTGAACTGCAGACTTAGGAATGAGGACATGTTTTATTCATTTACCATCTTGAGACAGAATTCCATTTTCCTCTTGTTTCTGTGTTCCTGATATTAAAAGTTGAAGATGTTTACAGTTCTGAAACCTTAAAAGTTCAGATCCTCATTTTTTTCAAAAATTGATTTGATAACAAATCTACTTGATCTGAACTTACTTGATAGCAAAACCTAACTTGAACTATGAGAGACTGTAGTCTTAACCATTTTACTTCGTGTGACTATTGTTTATTTGAGGAGGGTGCCCACTGGCAGGCGTTGTAAGGATTCATATTATTTTATGACTATATTATACTTTTAAAGTATGAAAAATCTTCAGTTCCAAAAATCCCCCTGACTTAGATAAAACATTGTAGACCTCTGTGCCATAATGAATATCGGAGGATATTATAGAATAATTGAATTTTGGTTTGGGTTTGTTGGTGGTGTTGGTGCTCTCACTTGTCCACCGAGCAATCCCCCCAGCCTAAGTAAATAAGTGTAACTGGTGTAAGTCCTTGAATTTGATTTATGTTTTATATTTATGGACATTATGAAGTTAGAATTGGCAGATAAGAGTTGAAAAAAGATATTTTCATGTAGAAACAGTGTATAACTCCTAATAATGTTTTTCACTTAATCTTTAATATGCACTTATCAAAAAATACTGTATTTTATCTAAAAATCAGGGTCGAGATGCTAAAATAGATAGTCATCAGGAACCATTTGTACACTCAGCCCCAGAGCGCATACCTAATACTTTTGAAGATGCAGTAAATATACTTAAGCCTTCAGCTATAATTGGTAAGTAAAGTTGTTGATAAATAGTTGTTACTTAACTGTATGTTGCTATTCATAACCACCATGTAATGTAGGATTACTGAAAATGAATTGCCATGTATTATCTAAGCTTTTAGACTTATAGTTGTCCCTATAATCAGTGGTTACAGGATCCACGACAGACACCAAAATCTGCAATACTTCACCCCCTTATATTAAATGGTTTAGTATTTGTATATTGTGTGTGCACATTCTCCTGTGTATTTTTTTAGTTGTTTTATGTAGCTTTTAAAAATGTTTTTTATTAGTACATGTTTGTAGTACATAATGATTACATTCATTGTGGGGAGTAGGTACATGTACATAACATATCCTAAATCTTATTCTCCTTTCCCTGTCCTCCCTTTCCTCCATCTCCAGTCCCTCCACCTCTGTATACTATATCTTAAATAATCTCTAATTATTAGCTAATGCAATAGCTAATGCAAGTTCGATTCCTGGTACAAAAAAAAAAAGCTAATGCAGTGTAAATGCTATCTATTTAAAGAGTTGTTACAGTATATGGTTTAAGAAATAATGACAAGAAAAAGTCTGTACATGTTTAGTCCAGGTACAGGTTTGCTTTGCTTTGCTTTGCTTTGCTTTGCTTTTCTGTTTGTTTTTTTTTTGAGACAGGGTCTCATTAAGTTGCCCAGGCTGGGTTCAAACTCATGATCCTTCTGCCTCAGGCTTCTATATAGCTGGGATTACAAGCTTGCACTGTTATTTAAGCTATATGCAATTTTTCCCTCAAATGTTTTCAATATGCATTTGATTGGATCCATATATGCAGAACCCCATGGATACAGAGGCAGACTAATGTTTCTGTGATAGCTTTTTGGTTACCATGCATGAAAATTCAGTTAAAAGGTGTCACTTGTGTTTCTTAAATGCCACAAGCTATGCAGTTGATCATGGATCATGCTTTGCTTCTATCTTCTTTTTTCTCCTTTCCCTCCCTTCCTTCCTCCTACTCTTTCTTCCATCCTTTTCCTCCTTTTTTAACAATTTTTTTAAAGATGATCTCACTATGTTACTCGTGCTGGTCCCAAGTTTGTGATCTCAAGCGATCCTCCCACCCTTCCTTTTTTTTTTTTTTTTTAATCATGCTTTACTTTTAGCATTGGTTTTTTTGCAGGTGGGAACAGGAATCAAACTCAGAACCTTGCAGGCGCTTATGCCACCAAGCTATATCCCTGGCCCATTTTTAGCATTGTTGTGACTGTTGGGCTCAAAATCTTAAAAAGACCAAGGTAATTTGACAGCCATACTAGGAAGATCCAGTATAGTCAGATTTTCATTGGTAACAAAGCTGAAAACTTTCAGTGTTTTGTAATGCATAGTTGACACAAGACTCTGCCAACATAGCATTAAATTCTCAGCAGAAAATATCTTTAAAAGAGGAGTGATTTGATTTCCTATATAGCTGCAAGTTTGAATCTACAGTCATACTTATAATTTTGTTGGTTACAGATAGAATGTTGCCATAAAGCCGTCATAAACAGTGAGTTCCTGTGGCCAACACAAACAGGGCTGTTTTAATTTCTGCAGTTCTGCATGTTAAGTCAGAAGAAATCTTAGAAGATTATCCAGTTCATTCCTCTCAAAATTACCCATAGAAACCTAAGAATCTATCCATTGATTCAGACTACCTCAAGAGGGGCAGAAACAGAAAAGTGTCTCAGGGATGGGTGTTCAGCCAAGGCATGACCTCTGTCTGCAAATCCGTGTCATTGCGTCATGTACCTCCTTCATGTGCTTCCATAGTCCTGTGTGACTCCTTCATAGCACCTACTGAAGGCTTTATAATTTTCTACTTCTTTGTTGTTTTTCTCTCAACTATAATCTGTATCATACTCATTTTTATATCATAATGGACTAATACAGTGTCTGGGACTTAATAAAAATGAAGATGAGCTTAATTATATCAGAAATTGCTTTAGCCAAGATGATTTTTTCCCTTCATAATTCCCATCATTTTGTAACAAGTACTATGTTTTAACAAATTAACATTTCATTTTCTCTTTTATTTTAGTTGTAAAGTACACATAAAGTTTGCATACTGACCATTTTTAAAATGTATTATTTGATACCTTGAAGTACATTTCCATTGTCGTCTCTTTAGCTAGTGAAACTCTGTATCCACTAAACAGTAATTCCGCATTTCCCTACCTCCTGGCAACTATATTCTACTTTATAGCTTTATGAATTTGACTATTGTAGGTACTTAAAATAGCTGTTCATGCATTATTTGCCTGGCATATTTACCTAGGTTAATGTCCTACAGATTCACCATGTTACAGCACATTTTATCTCAGAATTAGGGTGATAGTCTTGTCCTATTGTTTGTTTTTTTCTGTAATTTACTATGTGTAATAAGCAACAAATATTTAAGTGACACTTTCAGTCTTTTATGGTTTTTTCACATTGGAGATTGTGTTCCCATAGCATTCTCTTCAGGAGTGCAGAATGTATCTTTGTAATGAGACATGATCTATGGTTTTGTTATGATGACCCTATTGTAAAGCGTCTGTTGATAAGAATTATTTATACCTGTGCTGAAGTTGCTTTTTCTCTCTTTCATTATTGCAGGAGTTGCAGGTGCTGGCCGGCTTTTTACTCCTGAGGTAATCAAATCCATGGCCAGTATCAATGAAAGGCCTATCATATTTGCATTAAGTAATCCAACAGCAAAAGCTGAGTGCACACCTGAAGAAGCATACACACTTACAGAGGTATTAATCAGTAATAATTATGTGAATTGGTTCTGTTTGTTTTCACTCCTCTCATTACACATTTTTTTGGCATGTGTTTTTTACTTTGTGTGTGTGTGGTTGATTGTTTTACGACAGTGTCTGGCTAGGCAATCTGGGTTGGCATTGTAGCCTAGGCTGGCCTTGAACTCGAGCTCCACGTGTCTCAACAGGGAGAGAGAAGACAGGAATTGAGATGGAGGTACTCCCTTTCAGGTTATGCCCCTGCCTCTTCCACAGGCCCCACTTCCTAAAAGCAGGTCAGCTATGTAGCTTCTCTGTGATTCAGTCCTCTTACAAAAGCCCTGTGTATGAGCATATGAAGCTTTTGGGAGACACCAAGATGAAAATTGTAACAATCCCCAATTTGCTAGAAAGTAATTTTTTATTATTTATTAAAAGCCATCTTTTAAATTTTTTATTTTTTGAAAAAATAAGAGAATAACAATAGTTAATACATTGTATATCATTATTTTCAAAGTAGTTACTCAAAGAGACCTTCTTCTTACAAAGAAAAAACAGATACTAGCACAAAACTTTCTGTTCAGTCAACTAAGAGAAACGAGTCATATAATGAAGCATACTAGCATTTCATGGGTAAATAGATGCAACTTGAGAACATAATATTAAAAATAAGCCACACATACAAGCTTAAATATCACATGGTTTCTCATATATGAAGAAATGAATGTCTATTTATGCACACAGAGAGCAAAATAGAAGGTAGATAAATAGATAGGTTGTTTTTTTCTTTCCCCTTTTGGTACCAGGGATCAAACTTACAACCTTGAGCTTACCAGGCAAGTGCTTGAGCCACTGAGCTAAATCCTTGGCCCAAAGGTGAATAGGAAGTAGGGAAAAGTTCAAATAATTTCCTAAATTACCTTTTCTACTCTGTCTAGAAGATTTTTGATAGTATACTTTGAGCAATATCCAGCAGTTATAACTTTTAGGTTGTACCCTTGAAAATAATCTATGAATTTATCTCCACTCCATTTTTTAAAAGTGCATGTATATGTATCAGTTCCGCAAAATGAACCTAATTATTACATGTTGCAAAGATATACAATAAAAAGGAAAAAGAAAAAAAAATTTTAATGGCTTAGGCATGGTGTCACCCATCTGTAGTCTCAGATAGTGGGAAAGCTGAGTGACGAGGAGATTGCATCAGCCTGATCCTTCTCTCTCTAAAAAAAGAAGTCTTATGAAAATTCTAAAATGAGGCTGGGGATTTAGTTCAGTGGCATAGGCGCCTGCCTTGCAAGTGCGAGGTCATGAGTTCAATCCCTGGTACCAAAAACAAAAAAGAAGAAGAAAAAGAAAATTCTAAAATATTACAGTCAATTCTGGTACACTAATACCTAGTTTCAGAAATAAACTTATTGTTAATCTTGTTTTTTCTTCAATCTTAAATCATTTTTGAAGGTCTCAGGTATCAGTTATAATGTCTCTCAGAAGCTAACGAGATTCTTTTAAAAATATGATTACAGTAGTCTTTTCATAGCTCACAATTTTTAGAAGTTTTTATACTTGACCATTTTGTGTAACTTGCAGCTCTAAGGAAATTTTCTCTTGTCATCTAATTTCTTGAAAATATGAAATATAAATTTTTTTTTTTTTTTTATACTTGGGATTGAACCCATGACCTTGCACTTGCCAGGCAGATGCTTACACCACTGAGCTAAATCCCCAGCCCGAAATATAAAAATTCTGATTATAATGCCACACTCTTGGTTCATTTTTAGTACTTTCTTTTCTCTTGGTAATCAGTTCTTCTCATTTTGTAAGCCTAGTTTTTGTTTTTGTTTTTGTTTTCTGAGTGTTGGCCAGTGTAGCTGAAGAATAGGAACAGTAATTTGAGCTCTAGGTGAAGTTGTCTTCCTCCAGAGGGGCTTCCTTTCTTTTAGTGGCTCTTCAGCTAGGGCAGCTCATGTGATGCAGTCAAGATGCAGTCCAGGGGAGGCCCAGTCTGTTTCCAGCTTGCACCGTCTTCTGATGTGCGGCCCTCTGGGTATGAATCGGAAACGCTGAGGGATTGAACGACAACCTTCATCTGCACTGGCCCCTTAACTTGAGGTTTTCTGTGTCATAATGAGACTCCCTCCTGGTAGCTTTACTGCTCAGTGTTTCAATAAAAGCTTTTTGTCTTTGAAATCAGCTGTCACTTGGAAGGAAAAACTGTAAAATGCTGTGCTCACAGATCTGTTTTCATCTTCTTTTGGGCCTTGAGAACCTTCCTCCTAGTACCTCTCAATACCAGACTCACTGTATCTTGGTAGCACTTGGCTTCTTTAAAAATGTTTTTAACATTTTATCTGGTATTTCTTACTCTAACTAGAAGGAAAATTGGTATAAAACAACCTATTGCCAAAGCACAGTTTTCTTTTAGGATTTCTGCATTTAATATTCATACCCTTTATATATTTAGCTTTTTTCTCCCTCATTGTCAGAGGTCGTATGTTGACATATACAGCAGTACCTTGGTCGTGAACTCGATGCTTTCCATGATTTTGGTCACAAACTAAGTTGGAAGACAACTGAATCAAATTCAGTTGTTAGGTTCAGTGTTGACCTTATGGAGAAATCTGATTCATTTTTCCTCCATTTCGGTTAGCAACGAGAATTATGGAGAAAATTGAGTTTCATTGTATATTCCTTCAGCTCCTTTTGTATCATTATTCTCTTAGTCAAAATAAATGCTCTGATTATTAGTTTCTAGTTGTTATAATTATTGAAACATAATTATTAAAATCCTTTCTGTTAAAATAAATCACCAAATCAGCATAAAGATATTTTAAGAGGTCAATCTCATTAGTGTACTTTTTACCCATGTATAATACTTTTAGCCTGATTACTTAGCATTTCCAGCAGGCTTTACATAAAACTAATGGCTATTGCCTCAGAAATTAAACCTTAACTGTACATAGTGACTATTTGGTACGTATATTCAGTGTATCATGGCTTTAGCATGTCCAGAACATAAAATATTTGGATGTTTTGAGCAGTAGTAATATATGTCTCTATAAGACTCCTCCAGCATTTTTAAGTTTTCGGGGTGTTTCTGGTTTTTTGGGGGTTTTGCTTTTGTAGTATTGGGGTTCAACCCAGAGCCTTCATACTGAGCTACATTCTCAGCTCTTTTTTTATTTTGAGACAGGGTTTTGCCAAGTTGCCCAGGCTGGTTTTCAACGTGCAGTCTCCCTACTGTAGACTCTCAGAGTGTTGGGATTATAGGCATCTAGTGCCACACCTGCCTTAGAATTTCGTTTTTTTGAATTAATATTGAATATACATTATTAGAATGAATATGAGTTCTCTAAGGAAACTATTTTGATATACTGTATTTCATCAGCTTAGATTCATTTTTTCACAATTTTTATAACTAACTTTGAAATTATCCTGTTATAGAGAGAAAGACTGAGTCATAGTTTAAATAAATTCCTTCTTAGTGTTACATAAAATAATGGCATAAATTTTTGTCTACTTGGAGTCACCTCTTAAATTTTTAGTGTTTTTTTTCAGTGAAGAGATGCCTTCCACTTTGTTACACAGTGGAAAAAAATTTATCTTTCAAAAAGTCTTCATGTTTTAATGACCAATTGTTCAAATAAGCCAGCTTGGACTCCACAAGGAGAATGTTGTTATCCTTAAGATCTAGCTGTGTTTAAATTCTAGAATGATTTTGAGGGAAAATGAAGATGACCTCAGGTAGACTGATGTTTTCTTTTCTCTTTTTCCCTTCCCTCCCTGCCCCACCTTTGTGTGTGTGTGTGTGTGTGTGTGTGTGTGTGTGTGTGTGTCTTTGTAGAACCCCAAGCCTTTGCTTTGAACTACACATCAAGGCCTTTTTTATTTTGAGACAGGCTCAAAAGCTTCCTAGGCTGGGCTGGAACTTAGAAATCTTCCTGACTCAACTTCCCACAGTGCTCTGATTACAAGCATGCACCACCATACCCACCTCTGAGATCTTGCTGAATCTCCAGACTTACTAATGTCATAAAGATGTATCATTTTTTCCACAAAAAGTGCTATATTGTATAAGCTACTTAATAAGGATATTAAAATTAATGCCACAAAATATATTTTATTATGTTTATGGTTACAGTCATGTGTATGACATTAGCCATGAACCAACCATAATCTTCAAAGAAACAAATTTTTTGCCACAGGTAGAGGATTATAATAACTGTAGAATAACTTGGAACTTGCATAGCATAGTTGCGAGTCCAAAACAGTCAGCTGGACTACTATTAGGATACTTAATTTGTATCCACACTTAATCTTTCTAATGTTTTGAAATGGAAAACATGTCTTGCCTAAAATAAAACTTATTCCACTTTGTAGACCTTCAGTTTGCTCAGAGATCAGATTCTTGAATATTAACTAATGGCTGGAGTCTAAGAATAATCATTACTCTTGCTATATATACATTTTCAGGTCTGAGAAACAACAAAGCAGAGTCTAAACACTTACAATTAACTGTGTCCAGTGTTCAGATGTCGTGATGGTTTGTCTATCTTACTGTGTTGGAGATATTTCAGTTTTCTATAAATCATCCTATAAACTAGCCCAGTTGGCTATTCAAACATGACTTCTTTTAGTTATTCCTCTAATAATCCAAGACGGGATATTGTTTAAGCACTACTGTTTTCTTATCTTCTTTGGAAGGAGAGAGTGGCGGAGATGTTATGTAAAGGATTTTGTTTTACAAATTGAATTTGCAGTACTTTTCAGTGGGCATCATTGTTCTCTTAGAAATACTGAAGGTACCAATAACATTCATTACATTCTATTATCAAGCATTGTACTACAACTAGATGATTGCAAAAACAAAACAAACAAAAAACCCGAGATTTTTGTTTAATACAGGAACATGCCAGGTTTTTCGGGAACAAGCATGAGATTATACCATATTACCTGTTTTATAAACTGCCTGGTAGGGGATGTTGTAGCTAATAGGAAAACTATAGGCTTAGGAGTTACAAAAATTTGGATTCAAGTTTAACCGCTACAAATTTGATGTGAAATTTGTAAAAGGAGTTAAAAGCCAGAAGTGGTGGCACATGCCTGTAATTTCAGCACTCTGGGAGGCTGAGGTGGAAGATTGCAAGCATGACTCCATCTTAGCAATTTAGTGAAATTGTCTCAAGATAAAAAAAATAAAAGGACTAGAGATGTAGTAAATATGAAGGCTTTTAGTTCAATCCCCAGTTACTGTCAGGGAAAAAGTAATTCAAAATGTAAAAGCTTTGGTTTGTGATTTTTTTTTTTAAATAGTGAAGTGAAAATGATAACTTTTTAAGGTTTTCATGAAAACTAAATTAACTGAGTTAATATATAGAAAGCATCTGTTAAAGAGCCCAAATAGCAAATATACAAGAAATGGTAGCAAATTAGTATTTATTCCTTCATTCACAGATGCACATCAGTCTTCTGCATTTGGGATTATAGTTACTGGCCACTTACATTTTTAAATTTATAAAGAAAAAAGAAGTATCAGAATTTAAAAGTTTATAATGGGCATTCTCAGCTTTAACGTATACTATGTATAAACCAATCCTCACTTGAATAAAGTGATTTTGATAAAAGGATTGTATTACATAGTGAATGCTGGATTGTTACCAGGTAATGCATTGGTTCAGTTTCGTATAGGACCTAATTTTGTACAAATTCACTTTAGTTACTTCATCCACATAAAGTAACAAAATTAAGATGATTTCATTTCATTAACAGGGAAAGTGTTTGTTTGCCAGTGGAAGTCCATTTGGGCCAGTGAAACTCCAAGATGGGCGAATCTTCACACCAGGTCAAGGAAACAATGTGTATATTTTTCCAGGTAATGGTTACTATACTTACGTTATAGAGCAGTAGTAAAATTCATAAAAATATTTCATGGAATTCTTTGGAATCTAAGGTTAAAAATGAATCAACAGTATTTACAGAATTTTAGTATGAACATCCTGGAAAACTCAAGGAATTCAGCAAATATAACGTGTTATATTTTCCCTGGAAGTTTATTTATTCGTGCTATTATTTAAACTTATTTTTATTATATAAATATAATATAATAATGCAAATGAACAAATTGGCAAACTGTTTAACTCTCTGTACCTCTCTTTGGTACCTCCTTAAGACACATCTCTGATATAATGGTATCAGTGGTTTCTTCTTTTTTTGGTAGTTACCATCATGCCCTGTATGCTCTTTTATTGTGATTCTTCTAGCTGAGCCGTAGATACGAGCTTTCTACTTTGAAATGTAAGTCATTATGCACAAATGCCTTCTGATACCTTTCTCCTTCTCCCACTCAATTTGTCTTACTATTTTTAGTTCTCTTTAGTACTGTACTTACCAGTGTATAACATAAAGAGCTTTCATCAGCATTTTTAAAGTTTTTATTAACTTGCCAAAGGAAAAATGAAAAGAATTTCAGGCTTAGCTTCCTTGCCTTACTCGACCTTTCTGTTAATATTTCTACACTGAAGAAAATTTTTGACATTTTACATTGTGTTCAGATGTTTTCCATGCTTTGTCTGGAATTGGTTCTGAATGTTCAAAATCATTATAAAAACCCATGATTATATAAATGTTATTCAACTAGAATGTGATTTGATAAATATATTACATTTTGCAGTTATATGTCTCTGAATTTCTGACATAACATAAAATCTTTTAAGCCAGTGATGTAGCTCAGTGGCACAAGCGCCTGCCTGGCAAGTGCAAGGTCCTGAGTTCGGTTCCCAGTATAAAAAAAATAATAATAATCTTGTAAGTATCATGAATGCATTCTGCATTTCTTCTTGGTCACACACTACAGCAAACTGTCTATATCACATCTCTCTCCTATAAAAAGTACTATGCTGTACTCCCTCTTGTGTTTCTGAACTGTATCTTTGAATAAGTTGGGTTTGGTGGTGGTGGTGGGGTTTTTGTTTTGTTTTGTTTTTGGCTTTTTGTTGTGTTGCCCTAAAGAATGTATGAAAACTTTTTGAGTTCTCACAAATCTGAAAATGTCTTTATTTTGTCCTCTCACTTGATAGTTTGGCTGGGTAGAGATTTTTAAAGTCAGGGTCCTTTGAGGACTTCTCTTTTAGTTAAGGTTATTGTTGCAGGTGAGAAATGTAGTCATCAGTGTTCATTCTTTTACAGACTAGTTATTTTCTGTCTTTAATATTCTTTTTCCCCCTAGATTTCTAAAAGATTAATAGGATGCATCTGAGTTTGGGTTTGTTTCCATTTATCATGCATGCCTGTGAATGAGCCATTTCACTATAAAAACATCTTTTCTGATGTCTTTGAAATTTTATTTCACATTTTCACATCTGCCTTTTTTATTCTGCAAAATGGGAGGCTTCTCTGGTATTTCGTAAATCAGTGGTATATGTTCTGTTTTTTGGTATTTGCAAAAATTGCCAAAACCCCAAAAATTTGGGAGTTTGTTTTGTTTTGTTTTTCCTCTTGCTTTTGCTTTTTGTTTTGTTTTGTTTTGTTTTCCCCTTTTATTTTGATTTTGGTTTTTTAAAATATAGTCTCCTATAGTTCAGACTGGGGTTGAACTCAGTATTTAGTCCAGGCTGCCTGTAAACTTACAGCAATCCTCTTGCTTCAGCCTCCCAAATACTAGGATTATGGGTATGTGCTATGGGTGTGTGTGCCCAGCTTGCACTGTATGGTTTGTCTCTCAAGTCTTTTTAAGCAAATCAGTGACTTTTATAACTCTATTTATAACTACTTTGGTATGTATATGAAAAATTAAGTTTGTTTGTTTAGTAGTAGTGGGGATTGAACTCAACACTTTCCTCAGCCCCTATTTAATTTTGTTGAGACAGTCTCACTAAGTAGTCGAGGCTGGGCTCAAACTTGTCATCCTGTCTCAGCCTCCTAGAATGCTAGGACTTCAAGCATTTGCCAACATTCCTGACTTCTGACCCTTTAAAACATAACCATAGTAGGAATCACACCAAATGATACTAACAAAAGAAATTCTATAAAAGCGTATCATTTCAGTCCATTCAGTTTATCTTTTTTATTTACAATATTTTTTTCTTATTCTAAAATTCTTTTTTAGAGCTCCAGAGAGCAGTTGCTTCCTTAGTGTGGTTTTATTTGTTTGTTTTACAAATTTCTAGTGATCCTCCATTGTCCATTTATTTTAAAGAAAGACTATTGAGTAAAATAGGGATTTGGCTGAATTCTTTTGCAATCCTGTCTTCTTTTCTTTATGGATCATTCCCTGTGTAGCTAGCAGCAGGCTCTAATTGAGGTGTGCCAAATAGGTACATAGCACACATAGGTCAACATCAGGGAAGCATGTTACTCCTGTTGTCAAAAAAAGAAGGTATTAATTTAACTTGTGAATACCCTAGTGCTTTTCGTATAATGTTCTTCTTTCCCCCCATGTAGTGGTGTTTGTCTCGAGTCTTAGCATTTAGAATAGAAACTCACCCATCATTGATAATTTCTTTCTAGAACTTAGCATTGTTCAAATTCAGCATGTATCAGGTAGTATTTCTGTGGCATAAAGGCATGAGGGCATAGAAGAAAATACTTTGCTGATGCTAATAAAGTCATTTTTAAAGTCATATTTGACTATTCAGATATTTGACAGTTGATTTCTTTTATGCAGCATTTTAAAGTCACAATTTTATTAATAAAAGCACTATAAATACCAACATGAAAAATGATCTGGCATTGAAGGTAAAAATAGGCCTACAAACAGGAGGATTGAATGTACATAAAACAATTGAAAATTTAACACCTTGGTGTGTTGGAATTACCAGTCCAGCTACTATAATTACTAGATGAAATTTTAAAGTAAAGCAAACAACATTTAAAACATCAGAAGGTTAAAAAATACTGCAAATTTCTAGAACAAGATTGGGGAGAGAACTGCTCATAGAGTGGAGCCAGGATTTCAAAAGGAACCTAGTAACTCGCACCCTGGGCTGAAACCCTAAAAGGCTGCATTGGAATGGAGGTATGGTTTACAACAGCATTAGGTGATCCTGACAACCTTAACCTTTTGTTCTGGACTACTAGTGCCTGGCAGAAGCAAATAGAGCCCTTCTCTGAAATAATACTATCCTAGTCCTCAAATTATTATTATAAAGAAATTTGTAAATACAACCCTTGTTTAAAAAATAATAATAATAAAAAATAAAAGAGGACAGGTGTGGCAGTACACAAATGTAATCCCAGCTATTTAAGAGGCTGAGGCAAGAGGATCAGAGGTTTGTGGTCAATCCTGGGCAACTTAAAATAAGGAGGGCTGGAGACATACAGCTCAACTCTCCCTGGATTCACTTCTTAGTATTACAACAATAATAATGATAATAATAAGACACAAGACAACACAAGCCAAGTCAGCAGAAACTGCCCCCCAAAAAAGACATATTAAAACTATATGTAAGGTAAGTACTATAAGTATGGTTTTTATGCTTACAAAGATAAAAGCAAATCTTCAGCCAAAACCCAGTAAATTATAGAGTTACAAATTCTAAATTAAGGTAATCTAAATCAAGAATAGAGTGGATGGGCCGGTGATTTAGCTCAGTGGCTTAAGCACCTGCCTGGCAAGCAAAAAGTCATGAGTTCGATCCCCAGTACCAAAAAAAAAAAAAAAAAAAAAGAGTGGATTAGTCTTGTAGCTAATTAGACTGAATCACCTGAAAGATATTTCAAAAGAAATAATACAGAACAAAGCATAAAGACAGAAAGACAAATACAGAAAAATGGGCAAGAGACAGGTATTCAATTGATATATTTTTAATTGAGGTTTACAGAAGAAAATGAGTAAGAATAAAGCGGGGACAACATTTGCAGAGTTTATGGATGATAATTTCTTAGACATGGTAAATGACAACCAATACTTAAGGAACTCATTGAAACTGATACAGGGCTAATGAAAAGGAAACATACCTAGGAACCTCATTGTAAGGTCTCAGTCACAACAAAGAAAAAATGAATGCAGCCAGAGCAAAAATAGCTCTTTCAAAGGAGCAACTGTTAGACTCACATCCGACTTCACAACAATAATAGGTGTCAAAAGACAGCAAGATTATCTCTTTATGCTGCACATTGCTTACAGAAAATAGCCACTAACCTAGAATTCCTAACACATGGAAAATATCTTTCAAGAATAAAGGCAAGGCTAGGTGTGGTGGCATGCATCAGTAATCTCAGC
This sequence comes from Dolichotis patagonum, assembly GCA_004027295.1. Taxonomy (NCBI): domain Eukaryota; kingdom Metazoa; phylum Chordata; class Mammalia; order Rodentia; family Caviidae; genus Dolichotis; species Dolichotis patagonum. The sequence continues at coordinate 59,354 of PVJX010007009.1, forward strand.
GCTTGGGAGATGGAGGCAGGAGGATCGACACAAGTTCAAGGCCAGTGAATTCAAGACCAGCCTGAACCCTGTCTGAAAAACACCACAAAAAAAAAAAGATAAAATTAACACATCTTCAAAAAACAGAAAACAGAATTCACTACCTGTAGACTTTTCTAAGAGGGCAGGAGAGCTTGTTTTTTAGGCAGTTGGAGAATATTCCCAGATGGGAACTCAGGGATATAGGAAGGAATGAAGAGTAAAGTAAGTTGTGAATATGTGAATAAAACAAAAAGAATATTGCTTATCGAGAGCCAAATAATTGTGATTTTTTAAAAAAATACAGAGATGAACCACATGACAATGCTTTTTAACAAAATTAAACTAATATTAAAGGCTTGTGTTATCTACCAAGAAGATAAATTAAAAATTACTATGGAACTTTGATAAGCAAAGGATACATTCTGTAAATTTCAGGATAATTGTTAGAATACTAGAAAATTCAATTCTTAAAGTGAATTTAGGAAATAAAATAAAATTATTAAAAACTAAGAAAGCAAGAAAAGGGAATAGAAAGTAAGCCAAAGACAGTATATTACTCCCAAACATGTAAGTATACACATTAAATGTAAATGGGCCAATGCTGATATCCTGCTTAAAATACATAATAAAGACATAATATAAACAGATATAAACAGAATGAATGAGGAGGAGAGGGAAGGGCAGGTTGGATTCAGATAATCCTGTTCTAATACCTGGACAATTAGGTGACCACCCTTCCTATCTCTGATCAATGATAGTAGGATACTCTTTGAATAGAACAGAAAATGTCTAAACAGTGAGACACCAGACACATACAGCTTTGAGAACAGAGGTGCCATAAATAGAAAGGTAGAAAGAAAGCCAGGTCATTCTGTGATGATGCTCAGAGAGTAGGTGAACCTTTGGCTCATAGCTACTAACCTTTCTACATTTTCACTTATTAACTTATGTATGCGTCTTAACCTTAAAAATGAAAAATGCTTGCTGGGCATGGTGGGGGGCACCTGTAGTACCAGCACTTCAGCGCTTCTAGGCAGGAGGATTGCTACAAGTCCTGGACTACAAAGTGAGTTCAAGAACAGCCTGTATTACCCTGTCTCAAAAAAGGAAAAAAAAAAAAAAAAAGGTTCAGACTACTAGTCATCTACAGAAAGTCTCTTATAAGAAAGATTGATTTCTACAACTATTTCCAATGATGACAGTATGTAACTGATCAAGTGGCGATTTCTTAGTATTTTTGTTTTTGTTGTTATGGTGGTTGGTTTTTTTTTTTTTTTTCTTTCCCCTTTGGAATTCTGTGTTGTTGCTACCCTCTTTCTGTTTTGTTTGTTTGTTTTTTTCTTTCTTTAAATTTAAAAAAAAAAAAGAAAGATTGATTTCCTAAAAACCAAAGATAATCAGTATTATCATTGAGACAAAATACTGTCACATTCTAAAATAGGACAAATTTTATTTTTTTAACCTTAAAAAAGTAGACAATAAAGCAAGCTCTTAAAATGAAAAGTTAAAAACTGAATGTTACAGCTGATAGATCACAAGAAAATTGAAATAGGGCAAAGGATAGGAGATGGACAATGAAGAAAATTAGAGGCCTATTCTAGGAGGTACAATATCAGAAAATATAAAATTTCAGGACAAGAGAACAGAAAAATAGGAGGGAAATGTCACCAAAGACTTTACAAACATTTCTAAAAAGGGACAGACAAGTTTTCCAGTAGGAAGGGTTTTCTATTCAATATCAAAAATGATGGATAAAAGTGCACCTTGAGATAAAGCATTGTGAAATTTCTGGATATCAGGCACAAAAACAGAGATCCTACATGCTTCTTGAAGTGGAAGCAAAAAACAGTCACCTGAAAAGAGCATGGGATCAGATTGACACTGGTTTTGTCACCAGCGCTGCAAGCTAGGGTGTGTTAGAATGGTTACCTCATGGTTCTGGAGGAAAATTATTTCCAAAATAAAATTCTAAACCCAGAGTATCACTTAAGTAAAAAGATGTAAACACATGTTAGAAATACGAAGTTTCAAGAAAATGTCTTTTATCTGTACTGTTTATTAGAAAACCACAGGAAGATGTACCTTGCCAGAGAGAGAAACAAAAAACTAGGAAGACATGAGGCTCGGGAAAAGGACTCATTACTTTTTCATTGCTGAGTCAAAGCACCTGACCACCCACAAGTTAAAGAAGAAACGGTGTATTTTGGCCTACAGTTCCAAGAGGTTTCAGTCCACAGTCAGCTGGCTCCAAGGCAGAGCAGCATGGCAGAGGGGCATGGCAGGAAGGAAGCAGTGAGGGATCATGGGAGGAGGAAGCATATGTACTTCTAAGCTAGGCCCCCAGTGACCCAGCTCTTTCCGTCAGGCTTTTCCCTCCCCACAGCACACCCATTGTAAAACCACCAGTGGGCTGGCCTCGTGTCACACATATGATCTGGTCACCTCCCAAAACCCCACCTATGAGTGTGTGAGACACTGGGGGAACATCTAAGTATATAAATCATAACAACCCCTGTGCTGTTAACTGGATTTCCAAGATGGCAGCTCCATATCTGGAATGAAAAATAATCTGACCTGAGGTTTACATAGAGGACAAAATTAAGAGAAAACATGAAGTACCAGCATGGAAGATTGAAGACAGTGAGGCAGTGTTCTAGGATAAGTAGTGTTAAGTACTGAAAAAACCAAAGTAAAGGAAAAAACAGGATAATAAAACAGGGAAAACAAAAAGTTATATAGAAGAGAAGTAATTACATTACAGCATTAATATATGGCTTGGTTATAAAGAGTACTTATGAAGTCATAATATAAGCATTGAATATTGTCTGAACCAAAATTATACTTACTGCCTTATTGGGAAGAACAGAAAAGGCTGGAAATATAAGAGAGAGCTAAGTATGTATTTCCCATAAGGAATCAATGAGGGCTAAGGCTCAAAAAATTAGAAGAAATACAACCAAGTTAGGAATGACAGAATCACGAAATAACAAGCTAAAATAATTTAAAGTGACTGGCTGTTTTGAGCAAAAAGTGGAGGGGTTAGAGGTGGGCTGGCAGCTTATGTTTTTTTGTAACAAAGATTGATAAGTTGTGTGCACTTGTATTCTTGATAAATGTAAAAACTAAAGTGAGAAAAACCACTTCTAAAATTGTTTCTTTAGTGAATAAGTTAATAAGGATTATTTGATTTAACTCAGATTTTTGCTTTCTTTTAGGAGGCTGTTTGGAATAGGGGTTGATTACCATTTATTAGCCTCAGTATAGGAATTTAGCTCCTTTCATGAGTTGAAAAGTGATCTTAGTAAATAAACTATTTAAAATGTATTCTAGGTGTGGCTTTAGCTGTTATTCTGTGTCACACCCGACATATCAGTGACAATGTTTTCCTTGAAGCTGCCAAGGTAAATGTTTTAAATATTGTTTATTTTATAAAGATGAATAGATTTTAAAAGCAGAGAGAATGGGTTAAATCTGTCTTATTAATGAAAAGGAACGTACCCATCCAGTACTTTTTTGTTTGCCTATCTACCTTTGTATTAATTTCTAAAATCATGACCTTTTAAATGTTTGATTATAAGCTATGAATCCTTTCATATTTATAACACTTAAATATCTGAATTTTATTTATGTGTATGTATATATGTGCATGTGTAGATGTTTATATGAAAGTAGCATTATAACAGATAAAACATAACTCCTTCCATATTTTTAATGAACAAGTACTGGTATTATTTGGAGTGCTGGCCTGTTGGAGATGCAGATTTTGCATTAGGAGTTATTCTGTTAACAGATGTTTGTTTTCCTAATAGCTATGTAATTATGCCAAGCTTTGTGTATATTAAATAGAATGTATCGATTAGTCTTTAAGCCTGGCCATTTCTTCATTGTTTAGTGATGAATAGTTTTAATTTATACAGTGGTTTAATGTATTTCTGCAAGAAATTAGAATTTGGTTACCTATATTTTTTGGTTCTTCTAATGTTTTTTCACTTCACTAACTCCCTCTGTGATTTAAACAAAGAAAAGTAAAATGTTGGTTTTCTTTTCAGGCACTGACAAGTCAGTTGACAAATGAAGAGTTAGCCCAAGGGAGACTTTACCCACCACTTGCTAATATTCAGGAAGTTTCTATTAACATTGCTATTAAAGTAAGTAATCTGTACTCTTCATAAAAATTATAATGACATTGTATTCTACAAATAATACAAGCTCACTGGAGATAAATTTGAAACATTTACAAGGGTACAAATAAATTTTAAGTCACCCATATTCTTACTACCAGAATATAATATACATTATTATTTTGAGTCTGTTGCTTTCTAGTCTTTTTTTCTTTGGAAACACATAATATGCATACACACATGCATGTAGTCACCTGAGGCTATTTTTATAATTGGTTTCTTACTATACTTTTCTACATGGTATATTGTAACTCTATTCCATGTAAGTCAGTAATTCTCTGAAAGAGCTAAAGACATTTTAGTACATGCATACTTATGCATATAGCAGCACAGTTCATAATAACTAAGTCTTGGAAGCAACCTGTATGTCCATCAACAGATGAATGAATAAAGAGTATGGTAGTTGTACACGGTGGAGTACTACTGTGTCATAAAGAAGGATAAGCTTCAGCCATTTGTGGGAAAATTTATGGACCATGAGACCATAATGTTAAGTGAATTTTTTTTTTAATGTTAAGTGAATTAATCAGATACACGGGGTTAAATATTGTATGGTTTTTCTTATAGGACCCAAAGTATAAAGAGCAAAATAAAAGATAGGTAAAAAGAAATAGTGAGATCTATTGCAAAAGGGAAGAAGATCACAATTGGAGAGAGTGTGGAGGGAGATGAGGGAAAGAGAATGAAAAAAAGAATTGAACTGTTATGTGCATGTACCCACTCTCCACAATGAATGTAATCATTATGTACTGAAAATCTGTACTAATAAAAATTTTAAAAGTGAATAATCTGCAAAATAATAAGAGTTTTTATTCTCATGTATAGTTATTAATGGTGGATAGTATTCTGTTGCATCATAATTTAATGATTTCTCTATTTTTGAACATCTCAGTGTCTTTAGTTTCTTGTTACACATGCACATCCTCTGTACAGATAAATGTGTACATTTGTGATGACTTTGCTGTTTGTTGTTGTTGGTTGCTTGATTATTCTGAGTCAGTCTCACTATGTAGTGTGGGTTAGTCTTGAACTCTTAATACTCCTGCCTCAGCCTGGCATGACGGTGCATGCCTGCAATCCCAGTATTTGGGAGGCTGAGGCAAAAAGATCATGTTTAAGGCCAGCCTGGGCTACATAGTGACACTGTGTCTCAAAAAGCCAAAAAAAAAAAAAAAAAAAAAAAATCCCTCCTGCCTTTGCCTTCTGAGTGCTGGTATTGATGTGCACTACCACCCCTAGCTCCAGTGTTACATTAATTAAATTAGTAGAACTGAATCCTTCCTTACTGAGTCATTCTCAGTCAGTCTCTCGACCTATTAAAATCTCGTTTTAAGTTTTTCAGTAGATCATATTCTTTTCTTCATGCAAATTCAACACTCGTGTCAAATATTTTAAATATTTTAAAACTTTTGTTATCCTATATAATGAAGTTTTTTTCTTTCTCTATTATCTCACTGGCCTTGAACTCACTATGTAACCCAGGCTGGCCCTGAATTCATGGTGATCCTCCTGCCTCAGCCTCCCAAGAGCTAAGATTATATGCATGTGCTACAATGCTCGGTGATCATTTCTAATATGAAAGTTGTTCTTTCGAATTTATTTAGTAACATTTCTTTACTGAACAACTTTAATTGCCGTAATAGTTTTCTTGGTTTTTTGGAACTATTTTTTGAGTCGTATTAAAAAATTATTTTTAATATGTATAACTAATGAAGTAGGCTTATATTCTAGTTTACTAAAATTTTCTTAAATAGCAGGATAAGACCTAGAATTTATTATGCACATTTTCAAATTCAGTGTAGACTGAAGTTTTTATCCTTTGACTTTTAATGTTTTTTACATAATTTTGATGTTTATGACCTAAGCAAACATTTGGAATAGGTAAAAGATAATATTTTTAGATAATAAGAACCAGACGTGTTTGACCTGGAGTTTAACATACAGATAGGAAAATGGCATAAGAAAAGATGTGAAAGTTATATTATAGCCATACACTAGTGCCAGACTAAGAAATCAGATTACCTTACTACTGTATAATATTTGAAGATTTTTTTAGAACGTAGAATTAGTTTGATACAGTTAACTTTAAAATTTATGGAAGACAGTTATAGTTGGAGCAGACTGTGGAAGTTATCTGTTAAGATCTTACTCTGGTACATGGGAGGCCTAGATTAAAGTGGCAGAATGCTCGCTTTGAGTATGTTCAGGGTCTGGGGCCTAATATCCCAGTACTGCAAAGAAAAAAAAAAAAAGGAATCCTGCTTCCATTAGTGTAGCATCAGGAGCCTATTATGTCACATGCACACCCACCCTTTGTCTTTGTCCCCATTCCCTGGGGCAGGGTAAAGAGTTTGCCACTTCTGTAGCATAGGTTTTCTTTTTTAGAAGAAAAGGTTCCAGAAAGTAGGTAGGACTTTGCCTCTCTCTTTATCTCAACTTGCAAGCACCAGTTGTCTCCTTTTAATTTAGCCTTACGGGCTGGAGAATTTACCATAGTGACAGGGCTGTATGTGCTCCTCTTCTGGTCACCAGCTCTCTTCCTGCTTGCGCACATCACCAACAGGGACTCTCTTCAATCTCACGCCTCTCCCGTAATCCTTGCTGTATGTACCTCTGGAGAACTGTGGATTGCCAATGAGTGCAAACCCCACCATATCATTTCTTGTGTGGAGCTTGTGGCTAAAATACTAGTTAATGTTTACTTTTGTCAACTTTAAAAATTTAACTCACTACTTACCAGTATTGTAGTGGCCAGCACAGTACCTAACATCCTGTCTCATGCTTTGTGACAAGCAAGAGTTTTTGTGTCTTATTTTTCCTTAGCATGTTTTGTCTCTTTTTTATTCAGTTCTTATTGTTATAATTGATGTGCTTTGCAACTTTCTACACTTTAAGCAGAAATAAAAATTCCTGTCCACTTATATTTAAATGAAAAACACTAAAAAATAGAGGATAGGAGCTTCACCTACAGGACAATAGGGTTTATCATGTGGAACAATGCTTTTCAAACTGAAAAATGCATCAAAATTACCTGCAGAGCTTGTTAAAGCAGAGCTCAGGGCCTTACCAAAAATCTCTGTTAGTAAGAGACTTTGTAGGTCTGAGATGGATATTCTCCTGGCATAGAGAACTGTGGGGTACACCCCAAGACTTTGCATTTCTAGCAAATTCTCAGGTGATGCTGATGCTGCTTATCTGAGAACTTTGAGTAGCACTGACATGGAAATCTTCATTCCACCCTGGCAAAGTGTTCTTGAAGCCTGTCAGTATCATACATGTCATGAGGTGAAGAATTAGCTAATGAGAGGACAGGAAGTTTCACCCAGGGGTCTTTCAAATGTGGGAGGGGTTTATGTGGTATTGTAACAAGCCCCATTTGTCTAGAAAAAGGACATAAAGGAGAAACATCAGCTGGGTACAGTGGCACATGCCTGTAGTCCCAACAGTCAGGAGGCAGAGGCAGGAGGATGGTGGGTTTGAGGCCAGCCTGGGCTATATAGTGAATCCCAAGGCAGCCTTGAATACAGAGTAAGACACTGCCTTACTGTTGGGGTGAGGTGCAGTTGGGGTGGTGGGAGAGAGCGAGATATATCTGAAATGAAAGTAGAGAGGAGATGGAGTAGGGGAATCGTAATCATCACAGTAAAGAATCTGCAATTTATTCTGAGAGTAGTGGCAAGCCATTAAAGGCTGAAGCAGACTTTAAAAATTTTAAAATAGCATGACTGACTGCAGCTAGTGTTCTAGATTTGTCTTTTTCAATTCTTTTTTATTTAGTGTATATATATATATATATATATATATATGCAGAATTTCTGTATGTATTTTGCTACTGTTGGATGGCTTATCCTATAAATGTCTAGCTCTTACCAGCTGTTGGTAGTATTGAGCTTTCTATATCCTTAATGATTTTTGTTTAGTTGTCTTAAGGATTGTTGAAAGAGGATTGTTAAAATCCCAACTGTAATTGCAGATTGATTTCTTCATTCAGCTGTTATTGATTGTGTACACATTTAGGGTTGCTGTATTTTTTTGTTGTTTTCATTTGTGTGTGTGTGTGTATGTTGCTTAGAATTGAACATAGGGTTTAAATGCTGTACCACTAAGTTACATCCTCAATCCCACTATAGAATTATTTACCTCTTTGTATAGTTTTTTAGTGGTTGCTCTAGGTAGGTAGGTAGGTAGGTAGGTAGATAGATTGATTGATTGATTGATTTCCCAAAAATCTGGGTTTTTTTTTCTGTTTTCAGATGGTTAATTTCTGTTTTTCTGTCTTCTATTTTATTCATTCTTTCGTCTGTTGATCTAACCCACTAGATTTTCTGTTTTGCTTATTTGCCTTTTCAGAGCTAAAATTTCCATATGGTTCTATGTATCTTCTGTTTCTTTACTAATGATAGTTTTGGTTTCCTTGTAGAGACTTCCTAACTTTCATTTGTGTTAAGCATGTTCATAATTGCTTTCCCAGGTGGTGTTATCATGACTGCTTTAAAACCTTTGTCAGATTATATTTTTTGTCCTTTTTTGTCAGATAATATCTCTGCCACTTTTATTCTTACATTTGTTTTTCCTAAAATTTGATATCTTTCTGATTCTTGTTGTAATGCATAGTTTTTGATTTTACTTTTTTAAAGACCTGAATGTTGAGATTCTGAATCCTGTTTAAATGACCTTCTCTTACACTGCTGTGGCTTTGTCACTGCAGGTGAAGGAGAAGTACACTCTTACGCTGTGGACACCTGGGAAGGGTGCCCCCTGTCACTGCTGTCCTCTGCTAACACTGCAGTTTGTTGCCCTTGTTACCAGAGGGCCTCATTACCAAGTCCTGACTTCCCCATACTTCTGGCCTTGGAGGAATGACTTTATTACCCCCTGCTTAGGGCTCGAAATCCATGCTCCCCACAGTGAATCTCTGCTGCCTGTGTGCAGTGGGGTGGGAGGGGAAGCAAGACCTCTGTTGCTAGGTGGATACAGTGTTCTCCAGCTACTGGGGAGGCTGAGGTAGGAGGATCACTTGAGCCCACATGTTGAGATACCAGCCTGGGCAGAAGAGCCAAGAAACCCCAAAATGTCCCCCTGCTGACCAGTGGGGATGAAAACCCTGGCTGGATCCTTGGCCTTCTTTGTGACCCACCTGGTGGGTGGTTGGGTTACCTCATTGCAGCCTTGTAGAAGTCTAAGATCCTCGCTCACCTTTCTGTTAATATGCTAATAGGTAGAACACAGCACAGTAGTGTATTTTCCAAGGTGTTTGGCCAAAGTAGAATGGTTATTGTCTAAAGGTTTTCTGCCTTGTCGGGCTGCCCTTCTGTGCACTTGGCTGGAGAGAGTAGCCATTTGTTGAGGTTTCTCTTGTCTATAGCTGTTGATCTTTGGAGTCTGCTGGCTTCTTCAGCTTGTACTAGGATTAAGGATTATTTTCTTAATCACCATTTTACTAATTTTTTCTTTAGGAAAACTGAAGGAAGAAACATTAGTGGTGATCACAATTTGAAATGGGAAATAGAGGAGGATTTTGTTTTTTAGCCATGTCTCATGACACTTTTTTCCCTCTGTAACAGGGTCTTGCTAAGTCACTAAGTTGCCCAAGCTGAGTTCAAATTTGTGATCCTCCTAATGCGGTCTCCCAGAGTGCTGGGGTTTCTTGCTTGCCTTAATCTTTCTTTTCCAAGTTGAAATAAAAAGGTAATTTGTGAACATAACTGTGGCAGGCACAGTCCTGTACCTGTGAGGAAAGTTTCTGTACTCCTCATTTTTACATCACACCAAGGCTCAAAGGATTTATTCTCATCATTTACCATGGTGTGTGGCTTGGTTGTAGAGCTCAGAAATGCACTCAAGCCACTTTATTCCAACTGGCCAACACCTGATTTATTATAATTTCCACGATTCTCGATTAAAATTCTAGAGTAGACATGTCTGGCTCCCTTTGGGGTAGGTTTTTCACCTAGTCAGCTCAGTCATGACTAGAAATAGAGTCTACCTCTCAGCCCACGTTTCATCAGGGATGTGAGGAAAGATAGGCTGGGCAAACCACCCATGTGTGTCTGCTGGACTGACTCATGGTAAAACTTAAATTCCCTTATTGGGTTGAAGTACTGGGGAAATGTGATTAATTATTGGGGCCATGGGAGGTGACAAAAGTACATCAGGTTTATTGTGACCTCATAGTGAGTTTTATTTTATGGTTTACATTGTTTTGAAAAGAGTTCAAGTATTCTTATTTTTGAAAAAAGATACTATTCTTCTAAATTCATTTATGTGTGAAATAATAGTACTTTCTTCTGATACGTTAATATTTCAGATCCTACATAGTAATCTTAATTATTTTTCAGGTTACAGAATACTTATATGCTAACAAAATGGCTTTCCGATACCCAGAACCTGAAGACAAGGCCAAATATGTTAAAGAAAGAATATGGCGAAGTGAATATGATTCCCTGCTACCAGATATGTATGAGTGGCCAGAGTCTGCATCAAGACCTCCCCCAATAACAGAATAGAAGCATTGCACTGATAAACACTTTCCATACATCAGGGAACCCATGGGGTTTTTTTGTTTTGTTTTGTTTTGTTTTATTTTGTTTTGTTTTTAAACAAAAGAGAGAATATCTGTGTTCTATTCTTCCCCACTGCTTTCATTGACTTACTTTTTTCCATGAGTCTACATGTCTGTTGGGGTAGATAATGTTGACTGTCTTGAGGGGAACCAGCACCCTATCACCAGTAACCGTATTGCTTCAGATCTAGTTTGTAACCCATTACGACATGCAAGAGATGTAAAAAATACTTTTGTGGATGCCTTTGCTCGCACTCTTGTTTATACTTGCCAAAGTATTGTTATTTACTGTTACAGATGATACTCTTCCCTCACTGAAATTTACTTCCGTGAATTTCTAATGGAAACATTTTAACCAAACTCCAAAGAAAAATTACCAGTATTTAAAACTTTCTTTAAAAATATCTGCTATATTTTATCTTAATGCTTTGAAATTCCTTTATAATAGAAGATTTTTCCCCATTTATTTTTTGGAACTAAATCAAGGTTTAAGTATAATATTATGAGAGAATAATGGGAATTATACTACTGCTGCCGTTAGACAAGGAAAACAGTCATTTGCAACAGTATTAAATAAGTTATGTTTCACATTTGAACACATTCTGTGTTTGAGAATATACCATTATCCCAACAGTGATGCTCTCATTACTTGATATAATTTGGGATTCCCCTATGATATATTCCTTTGACAACTCTTTCTGTATTGAAGATAGATTTAATACGTTTCAGAGTTGAGTGGGAAGGAATGAGTGTTGTGACGGGGAAATGCTATTTTTAATCCTGTAAAATGGGTAATAACTGACTAAAGAGACCAAGTTTTGTTGTGTGGTATATACCAGAGATTTTAGGGGAAAGTTCAAAGACATCTTAAGAAATAGTATGACTATAGTATCTCCCCATCATGGATGCTTTTGAGAGGGCAAAACTTTTTTCCTTTGAGACTAGATTGAACCCCGAGGTACTCTAACCTGAGCTGTATCCTTAAGCTGTTTATTTTTTGAGACAGGCTTTTGCTAAATTGTGATCCTCCTGAGTAGCTGGGATTACATGTGTGCTACCAAACCCTGCAAGAGGATAAAACTTCTAAATGCTCCTTCTAGAATAGTAACAACAGTAACAAATTATTCATAGATATTTATCAGTATACACATTTAATATTTAATATTAGGTAAAAGGGCTATTGTTTTTCATCTTCTCATCTTCCTGTTGAGATTGAGTCATGATAAATTTTGAACATAATTTATTATTTTAAGAATGCTTAGTGTGTACAAGGCCCTGGATTTGATCCACAGGACCACCAGGGAAAAAAGTGTGAAATGGGATTGCCATTTGGAATATTGAAAAATATAGTTGGTTAATCCATTTAATGTCGTTTGTCTCAAAAAAACAAGGAATTAGGTCACAATTTGATTCTTTTAATTAAGGTTTGTGTTTTTCATGTTGTTTTTGTGAAAATAAAATCACCCCTAACAGTATTCTGTGTGAAATATGTACTTTATTTTAATATTGTAAATATAACTAGGAGCCTGTTTTTTGCTTAGTGTTTATTAAAGGCAGGGACATATGTTCAATTAGTCTTTTCAAAAATCTACTTATTTTTATTATTTATAAACTAGTATTTGAAGAATTATCAATTATTGGCTATAAATTAAGTTTATACTCTTTAATATTTAAGAATACAAGTGGCCATATTTGGGATTTCCTTAAGAACTTTCACCCAGCAAGAAAATTATCTTAAAAATAGTAATAGTTTCTTATTCTTTTGTGTAAAGAAATTCTATAAATTCATTTTTAGTAAGTAGTAGGAAAAGTAAGATAAAATACATTTTCCGCATCTGTCACCACCACCTGTGTTAAAAAAGAAACTGGATAACTAATGAGGAAAGGTTTATTGACAATAATAAGGGAAAAAGTTTCTAGTTTGGGTTAGAATATTTTTCAAAGATAGATTTTTATTGTTTTGGTTTTTTGAGATTTGTTTTTGTTTTTGATTGGTTCGGTATTATGAATTGAACCCAGGCTCTTTGCATTGAGCTGCATCCTCAGCCCTTTATAATTTTTTGAGACAGAGTCTAAGTGGTCCAAGATGGACCTAAACTTGGGATCCCCTTGCCTCAGCCTCCTCGTGTGCTGGGATTACCAGCGTGCACCATCAGATTCAGCTAAGGATGGATTCTCACTCAGGAGGCTGCCTCAGAATCACTGTGAACTGTCTTTAAAATGGAGATACCTCTGTTCCCTCCTCTCCCTGACCACCAGGGGCAGAGCCCATTAGATGCATTTTCAGCAGGCTTCCAGGTGATTCTGACACACAGCCCTTTCCCTCACAGTCAACTGCCTTAGAGTGGACGACGAATCAACTGGAGAACTAATGTGTGCTTGTGCTGGTGTTGGTGCAGAGGTCAGGGTGGGGCCTGAGATTCTGCATGTCTGACAGTCTTCCCAGCGGTTGTACAGAGCACATGCTGAGAGGCGTGCAGTTTAGTGTTTCTGTAACTATGCTTCAGTCTACATCAGAGCAGTCAACTGGGATTATGTTTTGTATAGAATAGCTTTCATCTGGTTCTGTTAAGTTTTTACAGGATGCTAAAAATTAATATAGGACTTTTAAACAAATTTTCCTGAAAATAAAAGCTAGAGTACTATTTGACTCTATAGATTTGTAGCTAATAAGAAAAAGATATGTAGCAAAGGTAAATCTAGCAAGCAGTATTCATTTGTAAAAGATTATCTAATGGACATCTGTGGGGGGTTCTATTTTATTTTTCTCTAACAGCACTGCCTTTTGTTCTTTCTCAATTATCAGTCTCTGGAGAAATGGAGTTTTACATTTTTGCAAAAGATTCGCTAATGAATTAAGACTGACTATAATGATTGTTAAGGAGTGTGAAGCATTAGCTGTTCCCAGATAACAAAGCCTAAAGGGGACAGGGCGAGTGAAAAAAGTCCTCTTTGGTGGGGACAGGGGCCAGGGAATCCAAAGCTCCTAGAGGTTTTCTTTTTCTGTTTGTTTTTGTTTTTTTGTCAAACCAATTCAGAATTCTCTAGGATAAATACTAGTTGTTTTTTTTTTTATAATTTTACTTAAAGAGGAAAAAACAAAACAAAATAAAACAGAATAAAGGGTAGCATGCAGTATTCCAAGGAAAAAAGGAAAAGTACAACAATAAAACCTAAGAAATTATTACTTGACTAATTACATACTGACTTCTTGGAAATAGTTGTTCAAATTACAAAGGTAAAGCATGTAAAGTAGACATTCAAACAGTAAGACTGTTAACAGTTCTGCTCCACGATCTGACAAAAATCATTTCTGTATTACCAGGAAAACCAAAACAAAGCAAGATAAAACAATTCCTAGAAAAGCATGAGGCAGAAAAGTCACATAAAACCGCAATACAAGGTGATCTACAATGGTTACCATGGTGTCTCAGCAGTATATAACAACATTAATAAAAACAAAGCATTAAAGACATTATAAGACTTCAAAAGCAAGTAATAATCAAACCAGAGTGGGTATCTTAGTGAAT
>PVJX010007010.1:0-73518 GCA_004027295.1 Dolichotis patagonum
AACTAATGAGAAAGAATGTCCCAGATACATTGTTAAAGGAAATAATTGCAGGTGTTTGTATTATGTTCCTATTTGAATAGACAGGTGGTTTTTATTTGTTATTTGAATTTTTCACCGAAACAGGTATGAAATTAAATAAAGCATATAAGGGTTATATCATATATAACCTTTTTCAAATCCACAAATGATTCCTTGAAGGTATCATATATATAGGCGCTGAATGCCTATAGTATTGTGAAGGGCTTTTAGGGTTTCTGGTAAGAAATAGTCACTGCGCTCCATGGATGCACAACTTGATCTTGACTACTGCATACACAAATAGTTCTAACAAAAATAAATAAATCAATAGTCCTAACATAAGACACAGTGATAACTGCTACAAAGTGCAAAGCTGGAAGGAGAGAAGAGAATCTGTAAGAGGCTCTGCTGGGCTGTAGATGGACAATATTTGGGACAAGAGCTAATTTTTATTGGGTATTCTATATTTCTTTGACCTTTGAGAATTGTCATTTACTATTTACTGTATACCGGATGGTGGGGTACATAGCTTGGATGCAGTGTCTTATTTAAAGCTCCCAAGAACTATATGAGAGGTTATTATTATGCCATTTCATAGATGAAGAGATTGAAGAACAGAGATGCTAGGAAACCAGCTCAAGGCCATTTACAGCTGGGCTCATGTCTGCAGGGCTCCGAGCCTGGGCTCTGTACCACTGTGCTGTAGAGTCACGTAGGAAGGTACTTGAGCCTGTGTTGGGAGATTACGTTTTATAGCTGGTGCCAGATAACCACGGATGTTTTTGAGCATAGACCACATCCTAGACACGGTACAAAAGAATTCTTTTGCTTTGTGTCCCTGGCAAAGGGCCTATCTTGATGAAATATAACTCCACCTCCTTTGCACCTGAGCAGCAGACAGTGGTGAAGAACATAGTATAGTAGACTTCATCTGAACTTTGTGCTGCCTTGAAAACCGGTACTTCCCTACCCCAGTGTTTCTCCGAATGTGGATTACCCATGGGCAGATTTCAGGTCAGTATCAACCGAGAACTTGGGAGAAACACACATTGCCAAAGGTAGGGGCTGCTGCTCTACAGAGACAGGTTTATTTTTTTATTTATTTTTTTTTTAAGGCACCGAGGATCGAACTCACAACCGTGTGCTTGCAAGGGAGGCACTTACGCCGCTGAGATAAATCCCAGACCCCAGAGACAGGTTTAATTGTGCAAGATGAATAAGTGCTGGACATCTGTCTTTAATTAAAGAGACCATACTATGCATCTAACAAGGCATACAGAGATCTTGTATTGAAAGTCCACAACACAGGAGGAAAAAGTGGGGAGCTGAGAGCATAGCTCAATGGTACAGAACTTTCCTGGCATTCTTGATCAGCTTGTATGTACATGGAGTATGTGTAGCTTTCCGTGTACCAATTATGATTCAGTAAAGTTATATTGTTAGTACACGTTTTCAGTACATGTTTACATTCCTTGTGTAGAGTTGGTACATGTACCAAATACATCTTAATTCCTTTTTGTATCCCTTTTCCCTTCCTTCCTCCATCTCTTGATCCTCTTTCCATTTGAGAAAGCTCTGGACCTACTGATTCAGCCTTCTGGGTCCAGCAACCTGTGCTCAATGAGCTTCCCATGTGAGTCTGAGAACCTTTGTCCAGGTCTTGGTTCTCCTTTTTTACTTTTCAAACCTTCACACCAAGTCTCCGCTCAGCTGAGCACTGAGAAAATGGAAGTGATCAGAAGACCACTTCTCCCAGCACCTCATCTCAACAGTCCCCTGCTCTGTGCTCTTCTATTCTGCTTCCTGTCTTCTCACTGGGCAGGAGCTGTCATGTTAACAATAACTTTTCCCACTGTGCAGTGGAAGTGACTCAAAATATAGTCTGCAGAACAGCAGCAGCAGCAGCACACTGGGATCATCTCTTGGAAACTTGCTGGAAGCATAAATCAGAATCTGCAATTAATAAGACTCTAGATGCTTCCTATGACATTCAGTTTAAGAAGCATTGCTAAATCTTGTTTCCTTTTTCCTCCTCTAAAACCTTGGTCTCCCCACCCCGCAACGGTGGCTCTCTTTCTTCATCACTCCCCACCCCCACCCTGCATTCAAAGATATACTTCTCTCTGCATTCAAACTGCTAACTGTAAGTTGCTCCACTGAAGAATGCAGCCCCACACACTGACCCACAGCCCTCTCTGTTGCTTCATTTTTCTATCATAGTCTCTCTCTAGGTCTAGTGCCTATGAACCAAATCCTGAGGGGAAAAAAAAAAAAAAACTTTACTAGGCCACTGCCATTTTAGAACATGGTGCTCTGAGGTTCTCTTCTCAAAGCAACATCTTTCACGTCTGTGATTTTGAGGCCGCAAAGAGTAGAGTCCTGTTGCTTCTTGTGATACTCTCAGGCCATCTTTTCTATTATCCTATTCCTTCTCAGGAATCATAATCTCCTCTGCTGTATCTTTGCAGTTCATAGCTTTTCTGGAGCTTTCTTTCTGGCCAAACTCACAATATTTTAAATCATTCTGTTGGGCTCTTTGCTCTTAATTCTCAACATAGATCTGGTTAAAAGCCCCCAACAGTAGCCATGCCACCACTTCAACATTAGACTGCCTTGAAATTATTTCTGCTGCACTTAGTCTGTTGCACTTAATCTCAGTGTCAGGCCAAGTCTTTGGACATGGACAAAATGTCTGTCTGTGAAGGCATAACACACATTGTCTGGAGCTCAGCTGCCATTGCAGTCCTTCTTTCTGGCAGAAATCTTCTGATCTTGGTCTTTACTGGAAGCATTTCTATCAACATTCTGGTCTTCTGAGCTCTGAATAGAATCACACATCAAGTGATCTTAAAGCATTCTGGACTTCTCTTTCAGCTGGAATCTGAACCTTCCCAAAGTCTTCTGCCAAACCAGTTCCAAAGGCTCCTAAACCACATGATCAGGTACAGGCACAGTGAGAACTCCAATCTTGGTACCAAATTGTCTTACTTTTCTCATTGCAGAGACAAAATATTTGACACCCACAAGTTAAGGGAGGCCTGGTTTATTTAGCTCACAGTTTGTAGAGATTTCAGTCCATCATTGGTTAGCTTCAAGGCAGGGTGGATGGCAGATAGGCATCACAGAGGAAAAACATGGTGGGCAGAAGGTAGCAAACCAAACAAGGGGTGACCCAGCTCTTTTTATACCTTATATCCTGTCCAGGCTATTTTGGGCAGGTAGCACTCACACCTTTAATCCTATTGCTCTTGATTATAGCATTGCACCATGAATCAGTAACACATTCTAGATCCAGCCATCTCTTAAAAAGCCCCATCTATGACTGCAGGAGGCTTTGGGGAGATAGCTAGACACAAGCTCTAAAACCTACTAAAAAAGGAGGTCAGATTTAATCACTCATCTGCTTAAAACTCTCAGATGGTTTCCTCTATCTCACCAGAGAAAAATGGCCTACTGGATCTATGTGATCTAACCTCATTTCCTTCCACCCTTTCTTTGCTTATTCATTTTTGCCACGCTGGCTTCCTTCCTCTTCTGCTAACACAGAAAACAGTCTCCTCAGGCTCTGGCAGCTGCTGCTGGCTCTGGCTAGGATGTTCTTTCACCGCTTGCAGGGTTCTCTCCTCAGATGTGCCTGGCACTTCCCATGCCTTCCCTGCTGCATTTTCTTGCTAGCACTTTTCAACACTTGATGTATCATGTGTGTTACCATATTTTAGTTTTCAGGTTGTCTCCCCCAATTACAAGCCAGAAATCTTTGTTGAGCTACGTGTGTCTTAGACCTCCAGCCCAGCACACAGCAGGCACTCACAATAGTGAGTGAACATAGATGATGCCATTTAATCACTATCACAGGCACACTGTGCCAAGGCACCAATACTTTCACCTTGGCGTTGAGGCAGCTGAGGTTTGGAAACAGTGGAGTAGATTTCTTAAAACCTGTAATAGTGCGTGAAAAAGCTACAGTTTGAGTGCAGAACTCATACCAGTAGCTAACGTATACGGCCTCTTTCCTACTCTGAAAATCTCTGAAAAAGTAAAACCCTGTAGAAAATTATCATTGCTGTTTTTTTAAAAATAATGTTTCAAATGTTTTCATGTGTCAAACCCTCTTGGAGATACTTGAAGCTTTTAAGAGACTAGCAGGAAGGAAAAACAGATCTAGCTCATAGAAGGCATTGAGCTGGTAGAAATATCTCACTTGATATGCTCAGGTCAGAAAATGCACAGAGGCAGAAGCTAGGAGGCTGACAAATGGAATTATTCCCTCGTGTTTCCCCAGGAATGCTGTTTGTCTTTATTATTAAGTCAATTACCTTTCTGAGTGATAGTGAAAGAGGTTAGGATTGTGTAAATCCTGAAAGATGGGACTAGTCACATGTGCCAAGCAAAGTTTTACAGTACTAGCTAATGTCATAGGTTAGGCCTCATTTTTCTTTCAAAAAACAAACAAAAAAAAAACACCAAAAAAACCCCCCAAAATCTCTCTAAATTGAGTCTTGACCCCCTTCTACAAATTGCTGGTTTATGAAAAACAATTACAAAAATAAAGACTATAAAAATTTTTTAAAGACTATAAATTTTTGTTCTATCTTTAATTTTTTTCTTATCTTCCTGAGCCTTTCTTCCTTTTTAAAGGTCTCTATCCCAGTACTCAGGAGGCTAAAGCAGGAAGATTCCTGTGAGTTCAAGGCCAGCCTGAACTGCAAAGCGAGACCCTGTCTCAAAAAATAAAAAGGTCTACCAGGGATTTAGCTCAGTGGCATAAGTTCCTGCCTGGCAAGCGCTAGGTCATGAGTTTGATGCCCAGTACAAAAATAAATAAATAATAAAATAAAATAAAATAAAATAAAATAAAAAGTCTATAAACAGGAAATATTCCTTCTACATCTGGAGCAGAGTTCCCCAAAGGTCTTCTGACCCCATTTCCCCCACTTGCTGCAGGACCTCACTCAGCTAGGGAGCCTTGCTCTCAATGCTTGTTTCTTTCCTCTGTCTATAAATATACTGAGCTCTCACTCACTTTGAAACAAATCAACTGTGCTGTCCTACTGTGATCTTACGTCTTTCCTTTTTTCACTACTTAACATATTCAAAGGAGCACAAGTTTGCCCAAGATCCTCTGTGGCGTGGGTTACTTACTGAGCTCCAAACTTCTGGTGAGCAAATCCAGTGGTCTTTTCCCTCCTGGCCTTCAGTCAAATTTGACAAAGTTTTATTGATTATCCTGTCTGTGGGGAACCACTCAGACTACTTCAAAGCTCAAGGGGTCTCAGGACACCTGAGGACATGACCCCACTTGTCTAGCAAAGGTGCACATTGGGCTACAGTTATGTAACCATCATTGAGCACTGATCAACATGCACGTGCTAGTTATGGAACTATGTAAGAATATAAATATGAGCTGGGGAATTAGCTCAGCCGCATAAGTGCCTGCCTTGCAAGTGCGTGGTCATGAGTTCGATCCCTGGTACCAAAACAAACAAACAAAACAAACAAACGAATGTAAATATGAGATAACAACCTATATGAGAATTATACAATAAAGATGTAAGTGGCTCTGGCACCCTGCTTTGCTCTATGCCGCTTGCTGTTATTGCTGATGTCTTGCACAAGTGTATTCTTTAACTTTGGGACCTCATCTGTGAAAATTTCCCTTGGGCTCCCCTGAATGAGCTAAAAACTGGCATAGTCAATGGGACACTGATGGGAATGGTCCATGAAGGCTGTGGCAACAGCACCTAAAGATGAGGGAGGGCCCTGGGGAATGGCTGATAAGTGACCCCCACTTTGCTGAAGCCACTGATTGGCTTGGAAGGACCAGGAAGACTGGGAATCAGTTTGGAGCCCAGGATGTCTTGCAAGCCTTGGAAGTAATAGACAGACCAATGAGGGGGTGGGTGGCTTGGCCGTTCTGCACTCTTTTCTACCTAAATCAAAAGGCAGATGGCCTTGTCTGGCAAGTAGACCAGCTGCAGCAGGTAGAGGAGGACCTTGAGAAATGGCTGGCTGCTGCAGAGCTCAGGTTGCAAGGCATGGGAAGCACCACCTCCTGCAGAAATGTCTCCGGAAGTGTAAGTCCTCATGACCTAGAAAACTTCCAGGAATATGCCCTGGTTTTGCATACTAGGGTGGCTATTCATCAAAAAGTGGAGGTGGAAGAACCCCTAGCCCAGGGAGGAGGGGTAGGAGGTCCTGCCTACCTCTACCTGGCAGATAACATGCATGGCCTATGCAGCCATGGAGCTATGGGAGCTGGCAAAACAATTAAAGCAGAAAGTAGGTGAATAGTGCTTGTATAGCTGCTACAACCATGGAACCATGAGGCTGACAAGCAGTTAAGCCCATAGCAAAGCCAGCATCCCCTCTATGAGACAGGTTCTGCAGAATGTGCGGGGGACGGTCCCAGAAGCAGGTAATCAGACTGTGATAAATTGATTGATGGCAGCGGATTGCCTGTTTTGAGAGAATCCAGGTGACCTATTGGATCAAGTTGCTATCTGGACTTGATAACTCTGCTATGTGAAATGGACATGTAGTAAATAAAGTTTGCACTGCAGTACTGTAGCCCAGATGAGGAACTGCCAATGGCATGCATGAAGGATATGACCCTGGTGAGCCAACGAGCTGGCACTTGAAGGTTAGTGGCATCCCATCTAGCCCCCTTTGTAGACCACTCATTGCCAAGGATGCCTTGGCCAGGCTGGGAGATGAGGAA
This sequence comes from Dolichotis patagonum, assembly GCA_004027295.1. Taxonomy (NCBI): domain Eukaryota; kingdom Metazoa; phylum Chordata; class Mammalia; order Rodentia; family Caviidae; genus Dolichotis; species Dolichotis patagonum. Next base: position 6,737 of record PVJX010007010.1, read on the forward strand.
GTGAAGTGCCAAGTACTGTATTTGCAAAGAAGAAAAAGAAGAGGGGTCTGGGGTAAGTAGGGCCACCCTCCCAAGGACAGGATGTGGGGCCATGGAAGGTCAGTCAGTGCCAGATCTGGATGGACCTGTGGGCTGCTGCCTAGTAGCAGACAAGTTAGACAAGCAGCCTTTGAATGTGCTGCTGGCCCTGTGGAGGCAGTTACATCCTGAGTAGAAATACTGCCAATGAGCCAGGGCCACAAGGCCAAAGCAGCCCTCGTGAAGTAGGAAGAAGTGACACTGGCTTCCTTCTACCCCAATTAGAAAGCAGGCCAAGGTACCTGGGTCTTGGGGGTCCCAGGTAACTGGAGACCACATGTGGAATTGACTATTTACTAGTCCCCAAAGAATGTACAGCGTGCACTAGCATTGATGGATACCAGAGTCAGTGTTAACGTATGGCAACACAGACTGTTTTATAGGACCTACTGCATACATAGAAGGGTATAGAGGTTGCTACATCATGGTCCAGAAGGCCCAGGTGACTTCGAGTATAAGGCACTTTCCCTCAGGCTTATATGCTATTTATGTTTCCCCAGTTGCTGAATACATACTGGGGATGGACATACTGACTGGTGCTGGGTGGGAGACCACATGGGGAATTCCAGTTGCTCACTTGTGTGGTAAAAAGTGTAGTCCAAGGTCATCCACCTCACGCACTGCTGACTATGCAGGCTGCTGTTGCTCATGTCTTGCACGTGAGTGTTCTTTAACCTTGGGACCTCACCTGCAAAAATCTCCTTTGGGCACCCTGAGTGGGTCCACACTGTCTATATCCTATTTTTAAAAGAAGCAAAAACAACCAAAAGAATCAATATAGACACTATGACAGCTTATTATGTATTGATTAAAAGCAAAGTTCAGAAACTTTTTAAGAGCACTAGTATCGTTTGGCGTATAAAGCCGGGGGAAAGTTGCATATACAGCATCATGTCAACCATATGCATTTAGACACACTGAGAGGAAATAATAATGGTTACAACTGGGTGGTTGAACTACAGGGTAAATTGGTCTTTTCTTTTACTACTCTCCGTATTTTCTGTATTTTACAATAAGCCTTTTAAACAAGTCTTAAGAATAAAAGGGACATTCTTCTGGTCTGCCATCTGCTGGTGAAGTCGAGTAATATGCCGAAGTTAAATTAAACTCTGCCTCTTTTCTCATTACCAGGGCTCCCTTTGCTTGTTTCTTTAGTCTGAGTCTTGTCGTTTTTTTACTTTTTACTCCTTTTTCCATTTTATTTTGCAAATACTTTTTCTTATCATAGGAGGATTAACATATGTTAGGTATTAACTACTTTCAAGTGCTTACAATCCTTACATATTTGGATGTCTTTCTGGCAACTTCTGCTCTGATAGCTTGGTAATACATACAGTGGAGGTGTTTTTTTAGGACTAGCTGACAGCCTCTGTGGAAATGGGTCTTAGCTGGGGGGTCAGAAGCTGTGGTGAAAGGATAGTACGTTCTCTGGCAGGGAGGCATGTTGGGCCACCATGGGTAACCAGTGCCCATGACTCAAATAGGAGGGATTATATGGGAGACATAACTAGCAGCAGAAGGAGCAGTTCAGAGGCTGTTGAAGCAGTGGTCTAGGATGGGAATATGAGAGCTTGGGCAGGGGCTCACAGAAGACATCCGATGGATTAGACAGACTGGAGAGACAGCCAACAGGTGGGAACAGGCTGGGAATTTCCATAGAGGTTGGAGTCACAGGTTACCCCAGGTTTCCAACTTGGGTGGCCTGGAGAATTGTGAAGCCCCAACTAAGGCAGCTGATTTAGTATGTAAGTGGGTTTAGGAGAAGCTAGGTGTGAATGAATTGAGCACACTCACAAATTCTGTAGCAGGCAACAGAAAATAAGGGTTGGAAAAAGATTAGAGAGCTACTAATACAGTGCTAAGGTACAGATGAGACCAGAATTGATGAATTGCTTCTGGAGCAAACACAGAACAAGGAGGAGTAAACTGGAAACAGAATCTTGGCAAATCAGCATTTAAAGGACAGGGCCAAAGAGACGAGCTCATGAAGGAGACAGAGAGGGAAGAGTCAGAAAAAATCCCAGCAATTATCAGGCGGCAAGAGTCCAGAAGGCAGGAAGGACTGATAACTGAACCAAAAGGAACAGTAAGGTAAGGGCTAAAAATATGTTACTTGGTCTGTCAACTAGGACGTCACTGGTAATCTCAGACTAGCTTGCAAAGAGTAGCTGCAATGAAGCCAGACTGTGGTAGGAGGTGGCAGTGAGTGGTGCCTGTGAATGAAGGGGGTCAAGGTATGAAGGTCTTCAATGTATGAAGAAGGATCCTTGAGATGAAACAGTAACTAGAAAGAGCTGCAGGATGCATAAGTCAGAGAACTACATGAGACAATCTAGGTAAGATGCTTGGTATAGTGTTCAATAAATATGAATTGTTGCTACCATCCATTCACTAACCTTATATCAAAACTGTCATGGTTTAAGTCGGTGGCCCCCAGGCCTTGTGTACTTGCATTGTGCATTTGTGACTGGTTCATTGTCTAGTGCTTGGATTGATGGTGTCAGTGCTATACCCTCCTAGGGGATGGAGCCAGGATGTGATGTAATGGCAGGAAGAAGGTGTGTCTCTCTCTCTTGCCGGTTTCCGCTTGCGGTTTGCAGCCGCCATGAACTGCGGCCCCGCCATGGCACCCTGCCTTGGAGCCAACTGAGTATGGACTGAAACCTCCAAAAACTGTAAGAAATAAACCTTTCCTTTCCCAACTTTGGGCATTAGGTATTTTGTCTCAGCGACGAATAAAAAGTAACTAAGACACTTACTATTACCAGGACTGTTTTAGGTCCTGTAGATATAAACTAAAAAAGTAGAAAAAAAGTCTTTACCCAAGGTACTTACATGGGGGGGTGATAAACAAAATAAATAATTCAAATTATGTGACATGGCCAGGCATGGTGGTGCACGACTATAATCCCAGCACTTGGGAGGCTGAGGCAGGCGGACTGTTGCAAGTTGAAGGCCAGTCTGGGCTATAAAGTGAGTTCAAGGCCAGCCTGAACTACACAGTATAACTTTGTTTCAAAAAGAAAACAAACAAACAAAAAACTCAAATTATGTGTCATATTTGCTTATGGTAAATGCTAAGAAGAAAAACTAAGAAAAGAAGGTATCAAATGCCAAAGAAAGAAATGAAATTTCAATTTTTTAAAATTTTATTTTGGAGAGAATAAAACCAGGCAAAATAAAACAGCCAATCAAAACAAGACAGTGTAAGTGACACAGGATTTCAAAACAAGGTAGTAGTAGATCAACAATGGTTAACATAATGCTTCTTATTGTTTTCCAAATAGTTGCCTTCAGACACAGCAAAATCAAACAACCAACAAAAACAAAACAATGAAAGCAATACAGGATTTCAAAACAAGATAATGGTAAATCCAAAATGGCTACCATAATGTATCTTGTTATCTTTGAAGTAGCTTCCCATGCCATCAGATATAAAATCAAACAGGATAAAACAGAATAAAACCCAACCAAGCAAAACAGAATGATACAGGATTTCAAAACAAGACAATAGGGAATTAACAATGGCCACCACCTTCAGAAGGAGATCCCACATATAAGCTACATTGCGTATTATCCTCTGAATAGATGATCAGGTTACAGGCTTTAGGCCTGCAGTCAGCGAAACACTAAACACTACAAGCATTAAGTTGTATTTTACCTCATTAACTATCATCACAGCCTGTGTTTCCTTGGATCAGCCAGTTGCTTATGAGGGTCTGGGGCAGGGGAAAGTGGCTCTTCTAGTCTCTCATGCCTGCCTGCACACTGCAAGGGGCTGGCACATAGCTTTCCCTGTCAACCTGCACACAGCATTGATTCACAGGTCTCAGCTTCTTGCTGACTTCTTGTTCTCTTCCCCTGCAGTCTGCGAATGGTACACTCTCACAGGAGAGGGCTGGCATCTGACTTTCCCCCAGTCAGCCTGCACATGGCACCCAAAATGGAATTTTAGAAACTAAAACTTCACAAAGAAGGTAATTTTTAGGTGAAGATCTAAACGAAGTGAATAACTATAATTAGGAAGTGATGGGACATTAGTCATTATTGTCACTGATATTTTCATTCTTAATTATCAAAATATACTGTCCTTATCTTTTGTTTCTGTTCTTTTTTGCTATAATTAGTGTTACTTTAATCACTGTTATCTCTGGCTGCCAAGTAGCTAGAGCAGTAGCCTCTACTAGTTCAGGTTTATGTTAGGAAAGCATGTGGAATTTATTATGGGGAAACAAAATTGTAACATGACATTAGGAATCACTGGTTAGTTTGCAAGGGCAAAAGCTAAGTGACACATGGCAACTGACTGTACATGCAGAAGCTGCAAATAAGAAGCTACTTCATGTGTGTACTGAGGGAAAGGAAGGCCAGTGGGATGTCTACACAACAGGACTGAAGAGGCACTGATGCAAAGGTATCTCTTAAGCAGCAGCCACATCATAATGGCATCTTGAATCAGCACTACAGACCCACAGTGTATCATTAAAGGTCATAAGACAAGATTGTGTTTCTACTAGCATATTTATTTGGCGGTTAGGGATAGGAATCTGTCAACACCATCTGGGAATCATTAAGAGGAACTGGAAATTCTTGCTACTTACCAAGGCAAGTACAAAGCTGAGAAAAAGGTGGGTATGTAATGAGAATTAGTTGGATTATACTGAACAAAAGGATTAAACCTCGCTTACGACTGATGCATACCTTTTTACAAAAGACTGATTTAAAGTAATAATTATACTTCGTAATAGAAAAATGATTCAAAAAAGAAAAAGGATTAAAAAAAACAGTTAATAAATTTCAATGTCTCAGCACTCATCCTACCCTTTAACCTGTTTTACAGATCACATTATTTGTGGGTTGCTAGGCAAATACTGAGTGGCCCACACCTGTAATCCTACCATTCAGGAGGCTGAGGCAAGAGGATTGCTGTGAGTTCAAGGCCAACCTGCATTACAGAGAGAGACTGTTGTCTCAAAAAACAAAAAAAAACCCCCAAAAACCAAAAAAAAAAAAAAAAAAAACGTTTCATTCCTCAACAGTCAGGAAGCTTTGCAGAGTAAATGGGAGGGGGACAAGAAACATTAACCTGTGAGATATAAAAACAAAACCCTGTTTTTCAAATTATGGGATAATGGAAAAGCTTTGGAAACAGCTGCATTTTCTAAGTGTTATTTATTACCGAAACAGGGCCAATATAGAACTTACACATTAAAATAACAAAAAACTCTAAAAATTAAAACTTTATAGCTTAATTAGAAAAGCCTTCATTAACTCCTTGTGGAAACAGATAATAAATATTTCCTTCCCAGCTATGAAACCAGAAGTTGACCACTGGAATGGAGAAGTAAAAGCCTATGAAGGAAGAAATGAAACAGATCAATTATATTTTATGGCTCAAGTTAACAGCAATTTGTATTTTTAATACCTTCATCACCTTATCATACAATACTGTAACACATGTCCATATATTTACAAAAATATATGTATTATATTCAGGCATGTTGCATGTTTCTCCAAAGATTTCAGAGACTAATTTCATAAACATTATCTAATCCTCCTTTTAAAAAATTTTTTTATTTTAAAGAGAATAAAACAAAAGAGGACAGAACAAAGCAGATCTGAACAGAACAACATAACTTTACAACACTTTACAACAAGACAACCAGATATTAACAGTAGCTACCATAATGTCTCTTTCTTTGTAATAGTTGAGCATGGCTTCAAATACAATAATATCAAACATAACAAAATAGTATAAAACCATTCAAAAGAATGAAAGAATTACAGGGTATTCTGAACCGAACAACAGAGAATGGCTACCATAATATCTCATTTTCCATATCTAATCCTCCTTTTAGAGTAGAAAAAGTGAAATACAGACTACAGAAAGATTATCCCTGTGCTGCGGATTTTACAACCTGCCAGTCCCAGAGCAAGGACCCAGTGCTGGTCATCTGTGACATCTCTGCAGAAGAGGAGCACGCAGGAGGGAAAGCAGAAGGAGATGAAAAGGCTGCATACTGAATAATTTTACTGAATCTGCTAGTGATGTAAGAATCAGGATATGAATTATCACATACTTTATTGTCTCCTTTTAGGAACACTCTTATGTCATGCTGAAGCCCTGAAAGACATCTGCTCTCTTTGTAAGCTGCTGAGCCAGGGTGCCCGTTACGTCTTCAGAATCCTTCAGGCCGGACTGCAGGAGGAACTCAGCGCAAGCCGAGTGCTGGCCCGCACAGGCCAGATGCAGGGCTGGGGGGGACACAAAAATGACAGACACAGAACATGACCCTGCAGCAATGCTAACCTTGCAAGTCCATTGTACCCAACAAAAATACTGGTTCATTCAGTTACACAGACTTTATACCTTCATGATCCATCCCTATGACTTAGTCTATACTGGATCACAATATGTTTTTTAACCTCATTCAGTTGAAAGTATTTCTAAAGATAACATCAGTTAAAGAGGATTTAAGAAACTTTTCTAAAGCAGTGGAGGAAACTAAACTAATGCGAAAGAAGAGATGATTTTTCCTCATGCTCACTCGTGTCTGCATTTAAACATGGCTTTCATGGTACAGAAAACTTCAACATCTCGTTCAATTCTCTTTGTAAGTGAAAATCACCTTAAATGACAATGATGTGGCAAAAAGCAAATCTGCTGACCAATCTTTCCATTCTAGGTGGAGAAATCAAGGGTTCATTGGTTCTGGTATGCTGAGTCCAAGAGCATCTCTAGGTCTGCTGTCTGGACTTGAAAAGCCAGCCTGGACCCCTGCCTGGGGCAGCAGCCTTCAGCTGTGGCACGAGGATTAGTTGACTGCAAGTCTTTGAAGCGTGAAGATCCCAATAAACCCCAAAAGATGGCCTTTGTCTCTCAGAATACTAATTAAAGGGTTTATTCTGAAGTCCAAAACCACATGATTTATCTCAGCAGACACAGAAAAAGCATGGGACAAAGTCCAACACCCAGTCATGATAAAAACCCTACAGAAAATTGGAATTTTTTTTTGTATCTCAATCTAATAAAAGCCAACAGTCAGCAGCCTATTAAATGGCCCAAAACTGAAAGCTTTTACTCTAAAATCACGAACAAGGCAAGAATGCCCACTATCACCAATCCTGTTTAATATAGTTCTGGCAACATTAACCAGACCAATTAGACAAGAGAAAGAAATAAAGGTAATAGGAAAAAAAAGAAGCTAAATTATCATTATTTGTGGATGACATGATACTTTATATAGAAGACCCTAAAAACTATGGAAAGACTCCTCGATTTAAAAACCAAATGCAGGGGCTGGACATTTAGCTCAGTGGCATAGGCGCTTGCCTGGCTGGTGCAAGGTTGTGAGTTCAATCCCCAGCACCGAAAAAAACCAAACAAACAAATGCAGCAGCACAGCAGGATCACTGACAGCACTCAGTAATCAATGGTATTTCTATACACAAATAACAAACTGAGAGAGAAATTAGAGAAACAACACCTTTTACAAACACATCAAGAGGCTAGGTGTGGTGGCACATGCTTGTAATCGAAGCACACAGGAGGCTGTGGCAGGAAGATCACCACAAGTTTGAGGCCAGCCTGAGCTACATAATGAGTTCAAGACCAGCCTGAGATACAAAGTAAAACTCTGTCTCAAAAAACTGAAACTGAAACAAAATAAACAAACTGCCTTCCAAAAAAAACTCATATTTTTATCATGAAAAATGAAATTCTTAGGAATCAATCTAATACAGGATGTGAAAGACCTATACATTGAAAACTACAGAATGCTGCAAAAGAAGATCAAAGAGGGTATCAGAAAATGCAGAGATATCCCCTTTTCTTGGTTAGGCAAAACCAATATAATGAAAATGGCCACACTTCTAAAACTGTTATACAGACTTAATGCAATTCCAATCAAAATACCAATTTCATACCTCACAGAACTTGAGCAAACAATCACAAAACTCATAGAACCAGAAGAGACATACAATAACAAAAGCAATTCTGGGCAACAAGGGCAAGGAAGCGGCATCATACTTCCTAATTTGAAGTTATACCACAAGGCTACTATGATAAAACAACATGGCACTGGCAAAAGATACAGATCTAAGGATCAGTGATACAGAACAGAAAACGCAAAAACAACACCAAACATACTCAGGTACCTCACCTTTGACAAAGGGGCCAAACACCTTCACTGGAAGAAAGATAGCTTCTTTAACAAACGGTGCTGGGAAAATGGCCTTTCCACATGCCAAAACCTGAATCTAGACTCATATTTCTCATCGTGCACTAAACTAAAATTGAAATGTATCAAAGATCTAAATATTAAAACAGAAGCAATCTGCTGTAAGATAGAATAGGGAAAACTCTAGAATGCATAGGTACAGGCAAGGATCTTATGAATGAAACCCCAATTGCACAGGAAGTATCACAAAGAATCAACAGCTAGAGTCACATCAAATTAAAAAGCTTCTACACAGCAAAAGGAACTATTAACAGAGGGAAGTGATAACCCACAGAATGGCAAAAATTTGTACCAGCTACTCCTCAAAGGACTAACATCTAGAATTTATAAAAAACTAAAAAAAAAAAAAAAATCAGACCCCTCCAAATTTAAAGACCCAATTCAAAACTGGGCATCCAAAATGCACAGGTATTCCTCAGATGAAGAAGTAGAAATGGCAAATAAAGATATGAAAAAAATGTTCAACATCACTGGTCATTTGAAAAGTGGAAATGACAACACTGGGATTCTATCTCACTCCAGAAACATTAGCCATTGGAAATCAAGCAATAACAAATGCTGGTTATGCTGTGGCAAAAAAGGAACCCTTCTCCATTGCTGATGGGAATGGAAGCTGGTGCAACCACTGTGGAAATCAGTATAGGTTTTCCTCAAAAAACTAGCATCAGAGGTTCTCTTTGACTCAGGTATTCCCCTTCTAGGATCTTCCTGAAAGAGTTAAAGGTATCATACACCATGGTGATATATACATACTCATATTTATAGCTACACAACTTGTAATAACTAAATCTTGGGAACAGCGCATGTGTGCATCAACCAATGAATGGATACAGAAAATGTGTTTTTATACACAATGGAGTAGTAGTCTGCCATAAAGGATAAATTTGAATCACTTGTAGGAAAATGGATGCACATCAAGACCATTACCGTAGGTGAAATGAATCCCATACATGAGTTTAAATATTGCATTGTTTCCCTTGTGTGAGCAAAGGGTAAATGAGCATGAGAAGAATAGATAGTGGAAGCAGGAAGAAAATGTCCAAATGGGAAGGGGAATGAGGCAAGGGGGAGGGAAAAGGAAGAAAGGAAAAGGTGCTTGTGTAAATGGGGAGGAGAAAAAGGATTGAAGGGAGGGGAGGTGAATGGGAAAAAAAGAATTGAGATGTGTTATGTAACTGTATATATTCCCTATGATGAATGTGATCAATATGTATGATAAATATGCACCAATAAACACAGTTAGAAAAGAAATCCAAGTCTAAGAATTAACTCTGAGCAGGGTTGAAAGTGTAGCTCTGTGGGACAGCATATGTGTGCCCAGAATACACAAGATCCTTGATTTTATCCCAAGCATAAAAAACAAAAATATAAACTAACTTCTTCCAAAACTCTAAAAAGTAAAACAAAACCCTAAACTAACAAAAAACCCATCTAAGGATATTACTTCTGAGCCCTAAATCTATACACTATCGTGAGAGCAGGTATCTGTAAGGATTACAGCAAAAGTGCTTTTATGCCACATACACTGTATATTGCTACAGTTTCAAATAACAGTAATAACTCGGGTGGCAGTAAAGAGCCATAATCATCGTCATTGTCATGGCAATACCAATAATTCTATACTTTTGCAGAAAGGAAAACTTACTTTAGGGAAAGGTTATTGGGTCACTGGAAAAATATTAAAACTAAATTTTTATTTTGCTTTGTTGTGGTGATAGGGACTAAACTCTACTGCCTTGCACATGTTTTTGAGCAAGTGCTGTACCACTGAACTATACTCCAGCTCCAAACCAATGTTTTCGATATAAAAGAACATGTACTGTTTACAGTCAATACCTGATCGATTTCTTTCATCTTTAGCATTGATGTCAGCACCCAAGGATAGGAGAGTCTGAACTGTGCTTGTATGCCCTTCCTGAGTGTTGAAATAAATTCATTACCACTGTGTTGAGGACAAAAGCAAACCTTTAAACACAAACCCATATTACTTTTTCTAAAACAGTAAACTCCTAAAACTGAATTTTCCTATCTTAAAGAAAGCTTATTATATCATTCTCAATTTTGCTATAATTAATTAAATAAGTATTTTATAACATTTAATTATTAAGATACAGATTATCAACTTTGTAGGCCACAGTACTGACCTAATACAGTTGGGTTTCCATCACTATAAATCTTGTGGTCACAATTCCAAAACTTCTCAAGCAAATCTATTCTGATAAAATCTTTAGGGTAGAGATAAATTGAAAAAAAGACCATAATCCCTCAGAAAAGATAATCAGAGGCAATATTATATATAAAGTAATTTATATACTCTTTATGTAGCCAGTTAGTTTGTTAGTATATAGTGAGAACAAAATCAAGGCTTAATCTTGCCACAGAAGAAACACTAGCTTTTCTCATCCTGTAGCCATGCACAAGACTCTCACGCCATCCTTATAAACCTCTCCAATTGCTCACTATAGGGAAATTAGACAGGAGAATGTAGTACATCAGAAAAAATTTATTCCTGCTTCTAGAAAAATAAATAAAGGCATTTGGCCACTATATAATGTAGAGATGTATGTAAGACTTAGCACTTAAAAAAGCTCCTTTTCTAGTGAAAAAATTTTGCATATCTTCATTCTCCTGCCCGAGTTAAAGATATTTTAACTTCTGAAACTCAGCGTGAGGATAGAGAGCTAGGAATTTCATACTATGGGTCTTTGTGGCTTTACATAATGTTATTCCTGAAAGCAAAAATGTCAGGAAGGGGCACAAAGGCCAGGTATTCCATAGAATAAAAGATTTTTTTCAGTTTCAATAAAAAACTGAAAACATTGAAAAAAATCAGTTTCAGTTTATAGAAACTGCAAAAAATCTTAAAGGGGACATTGGACTTAAAGAGTGATGACCTTTTCAGGAGTATGAGCAATTTTTCCATAAAGATAGAGCTAAAGGAATCAGGAATACAGAGCTATCTATCAATGGTACTAAGCAAGCCTAAGTAAGCAGGAACACCATCAAAAGAACAGACAAACCTTAGCTGCATAATGAAGTGCTGTAAGATGGGTTGTTGCTGCTTTCACATCTACGTTGATGCCAAGATCAGACACCAAAAATCGGATAGCTTCATCTTGCCCAGTGATTGCTGCCCTGTGCAGAGCCTGGGCCCCCAGGCTATCCTCAGCTGAAAAACAAGCCTAGTAGACAAGAGAGGAAAAAAGAAGGTTCAAAGCAGACACCTGGGTCCATACACCCGCTGACATTTTGGCAAAACTTAGTTGTCTATACATGCTTCTGTGGGTAAAGGATACAGAGATTTTGTCTAATTCTCAAAGGACTGTAGCCAAAAACATAACTCAGAGGCAATGTGACAGGCTTTGTATCAAAAGTGCTACCAAGAGTAGTCTGTTGTTACTATTATCAAAGTGCTACTATTTATTGAATACTTAATTTGCTAGCCACTCTATGTGCATTATGTTGTTTAATTCTTGCAGGAAGCTTCTGAAGAAATTAAATTTGTCTTATTTTAAAGATCAGACAGACCTAGGGGCAGCTGGGATCATTGGCCTTGTCGGTGGAATTGTCAGCCTCACCCTTTCCTCACCCCACAGACCTAGGGGTCTGCAGGATAGTTGGCCTCATTCTATTCTCACTCCATGGACCTAGGGGTCAGTGGAATTGTTGGCCTCGCCCCTCCTCCTGGCCCCATGGACCTAGGGGCCAGTGGGATCGTCTGTTGGACCTGCTCTTTGCTCTACCACCTTAGAGAGCAGTGAGATGGCCAGTCACCCTTCCCCCAACCCAAAAGACTGCAGCAGCCCATGGACAATTAGCAACCTCTTCCACCATGTGCAGAACCATGGTGGACTGGTGGAAGTCTCAGCAACCCCTCACCCACAGAGAAGACCTCAGTGGGCTTGCGACAGTGTAGTGAGTTTCCTCCTCAAATAGAGGACCTCAGTGGGTAAACAGGAGTATCAGTGAACTCCTCCCTAGGTATAGGACCTTGGCAAGTCTGGCAAGAGTATGGGTGAGTCCTTCTTTCAAACAGAGAACACCCAGTGACACAGTAGGGTCCCAGCTGAGGTGCACACTATAGCCAGGTAGATCTGGCAGCCTGAAACAGCCTGAAGCCGAAGTGTAACAGGAACTAAGGGCTGATGTATATCGATACTCCTAAGCTAGTCAGCCTAAGAAGAACATAGGACTCATCCAACAGGCCCTACAGGAGGAATTCAGGTGACTGGCCCCTTCCCTTCATTGTGGGATCCAGCAATTGGACAAATGTCAACCACACAGTAGGACCCTAAGTCACACAGGATGGACAGTTGAGACTAGTGAGATTGAAAAGACCAAAATATTAACCCAAGAGGTGAAAATGACAAAACATTAAAGCAAAATGCAATCTCAAATGTCCAGTCCATCAGGAACAAGTACAGGAGACATCAAAGTAGAGGACATTAGAAGTCATACACCTGTAATTGCTGAAAAGATAGCAAGTGAAATAAAGAAACAAATCCATGAGGCTATAGAGGAAATCAGATTAGAAATAATCTCTCATGTAAAGAAATGACAACTTTAATAAAGGAGCTGCTCAGTGTAGCTAGAAAAGACATAGACAAAAAAGTACAGAGGAATGGGAAAATGATGGAAATCTTGAATGAACAATACAGAAAAGAAGAAGCATGCATGAAACAAATTCAAAGAGATATCCAGGAAATAAAAAATTCTATTGATAGCTAGCAAAACTGTTTGAATGAAGCTGAGGATACAATTTCAGACCTTAAGGACAGGATTGCAGCTAGTGATCAGGAAAGAATTTTTAAAAATAACAAGACAGCATGAAATGACAATTCAACAGCTTCAAGATGATGCAAAAACAATATAAGATAAATAGGCATCAATGAAGATGCAGGAGTCAATGCAAACGACATTGTAAACTATTCAGAGAAGTAATAGCAGAAAATTTCCCAAAAGTTGGAAAAGAATCAGATACAGATAAGTGACGCATACAGAATGCCACACAGTCACAACCAAAATAAATCAACACCTAGACATATAATAATTTTTTTTTTTTTTGGTACCGGGGATCGAACTCACGACCTCACGCTTGCCAGGCAGGTGCTTAAGCCACTGAGCTAAATCCCCGGCCCTAGACATATAATAATTAAGACCCCAAAAATTCAGCATAAAAACAGAATGCTAAAAGCTGTTAGAGAAAAATCACAACTCACCTATCAAGGAAAGTCTATTAGAATCACGGCAGACCTCTCAGCACAAATCCTCAAGTTGAGACAAGCTTGGAGTAAAGTGTTTCAAGCCCTAAAAGAAAACAACTTTCAATCCAGATTGATGTACCCTGCAAAACTTTCTTTGAAAATTAATGGAGAAATAAGATACTTCCATGACAAAGAACAACTGGAGAAGTTCATGTCCACCAAACCAACCCTAGAAAGAGTACTGAAAGACATATTAGATAGAGATAAAATGACTACAATTTCCAGAACAACAACAGAAAGAAATCACCAGACAGGGCAAGCAAATAAATAAGGGGGAAAAGCAGGAAACCAACAACAGGAAAATAACATGACAAAGTTGAGTCAGTATATATCAGTTATATTTATCAAATTAAATGGCTTCAATTCACCAATTAAATAGGTTGACAGAATGGATCAAGAAACAGGCTCCAACAATATGCTGTATACAGGAAATGCATCTGACTCAAAAAGAAATTCATAGACTAAAAGTCAAAGGATGCAAAACAATATTCCACGCAACAGGAACCCAGAAAAAAGCAGGGGTAGCTATTCTATTCAAGACAATGTGAACTTCAAACCAAAAATGATCAAAAGAGATAAAGGTCACTACATACTTGTTAGGGAAATAATTCAAGGGGAAGAGCTAACAATCATGAACATATATGCACCAAATACAGAAGTACCCACTATGTAAGACAAATATTAACAGACATGAAAAACTAGATATGCAATAACACAATTGTAATAGGGGACCTTAATACTCCATTGTCACAAAGAGACAGATCATCTAGATGAAAAGTCGGCAAAAAATTAATAGAACTGAATCAAACCTAGGAGAAAATGGGCTTAGTAGATGTTTATAGAGTGTTCCATCCAAATGCATCAGAATATACATTCTGGGCCGGAGGTTTAGCTCAGTAGCATAAGTGTCTGCTTGGCAAACGTGAGGTTGTAAGTTTGATCCCCAGCACCAAACAAAACAAAACAAAACAACAACAAAAAAAGAATATACATTCTTCTCAGCTGCACATGGGACATTCCCTAAAATAGACCATATATTAGCCCACAGAACATTCTTAAGTAAATGCAAAGGTATTGAAATTATCCCATGCATATCATCTGACCATAGTGCACTGAAATGGGAAATTAATGGCAAAAGAAACTGTAAAACCTACATAAACACATAGAAATTAAATAACAACCTCTTGAACAACTAAGGGTTATTGGTGAAATTAAAGAAGAAATTAAACTACCTACAATTCAATGAAAATGCAGATACAACATACCAAAACCTATGGGACACTATGAAAGCAGTCCTAAGAGGAAAATATGGAGCAATGAATTGTCATATCAGGAAAACAGAACGAGCAGAAATGAACAACCTAATGCTACACCTCAAGCTTCTAGAAAAAGAAGAGAGCAAGTCAATGTATGAATTACCAAAGCTGCATCAAGAAGATAACAATTGTGAATAACTCAGTATCAGTTACTGAAATTGAAAATGTGATTAAAAACTTAACAACAAAGAGAATCCCAAGTCCTGATGGATTATGGCTGAATTTTATAAAAATTTAGAGAAGATTTAATATCAATACTCTTCAAACTTTTCAGTGAAATTGAAAGTGAAGCAATTTTTCCTAACTCATACCTGGAGCCAAGTATTACTCTGATACCAAACCCAGAGAAAGATGCAATCAAAAAGGAGAACTATACGCCAATCTCCCTGATGAATACTGATGCAAAAATTCTCAATAAAATACTGGCAAAGAGAATGCAGCAAATCATCAAGACATTATACATCATGACCAAGTGGGATTTACTGCAGAAATGCAGGGATGGCTTAACATATGCAAATCAATAAATATAACACATCAACAGTGTCAAAGATAAAAATCACATAATCATTCAACAGACTCAAAAAAAGCTTTTCATAAAGTCCAACACTTATTCACGATAAAAACCTTACAGAAACTTGGATAGATGGTATATACTTCAATCTGATAAAAGCCATCTATGACAAACCAACAGCCAATATTATACTAAATGGTCAAAACCTGAAAGCTTTCACTCTAAAATCAGGAACAAGACAAGGATGTCCACTATCACCACTCCTATTCAATATAGTTCTGGAATCATAAGCTAGAACAATTAGATAAGAGAAAAATAAAAGGAATAAGGATAGGAAAGGAAGAAGTTAAATTATGACTATTTGCAGACATGATACTCTACATGGAAGATCCCAAGAACTCCATCAAAAGACTACTAGAGTTAAGCAAATTCAGCAGTGTAGCTGGATACAAAGTCAACACTCAAAAATCAATAGTATTCCTGTACACAAACAACAAACTCACTGAGAGAGAAATTATAGAAATGAAACCTTTTACAACAGAATCCAAAACAATGAAATACTTAGGAATCAACCTAACAAAGGATGTAAAAGACCAATATGTTAAAAAACTATAGTACTCTAAAAAAGGAGATTGAAGAGAATGTCAGAAAATGGATATTCCCTGCTCTTAGGAAAAACCAACACTGTGAAAACGGCCATACTCCCAAAACTGTTATAAAGGTTTAATGCAATTCTGATCAAAATGCCAATAACATACCTTACAGATCTAGAGAAACCCATTCCTAAAATTCATTTGGAAACAGAAGAGACCTAGAATAGTAAAGGCAATCCTGGGTAACAAAGGCAGGCAGGAGGCATCACAATCCCTAACTTGAAATTATATTACAAAGCTACAGTGATAAAATCAGCATGGTGCTGGCAAACAAAAAACAAACAAAGAAAAACCAGACCTGAGGATCAATGGAACAGATTAGAAGATACAGACGCAACTACAAAGACACTTTGCCACCTAATTTTTGACAAATGAGCTAAACATGTTCACTGGAAGAAAGATAGCCGCTTTAATAAGTGGTGCTGGAAAAACTGGCTTTCCACATGCCTAAGACAATCTAGCTAAGACTGAAACTAGACCCATGGCTATCATCACCATGCACTAAAGTCAAAATGGAACTAAAGATCTAAATATTGAAACAGACACTAAATCTGCTGGAAGATAAGGTAGGTAGAAATCTTGAAGACATAGGGGTAGGCAAAGAGTTCATGAACAAAATGCAAATTGCATAGGAAGTACTTCCCAGAATCAATAACTGGGATCTCTTCTTATTAAAAACTTGGATCTCTTCTTATTCAAAAGAAATTACCAACAGAGTGAAGAGAAAACCCACAGAACGGGAAAGAATTTTAGCCAGCTGTCCCTCAGACAAAGGGCTCATATCTAGAACATATAAAGAACTGAAAAACATCAGGCCCCCCAAATTCAAAGACCTAATCCAAAAATGGGCATCTGAAATGAACGTACCCTTTTAAATAAAGAAATACAAATGGCAAATAAATACATGAAGACATGCTCAACATCACTAGTCATTTGAGAAATGCAAATTAAAACAGCACTGAGATTCCATCTCACTCCAGAAAGAAAGGCTGCCATCAAGAAAGCAACCGATATCAAATGTTGGTGGGTCTGTGGGGAAAAAGGAACACTTCTCTGCTGCTGGTGGGAGTGTAGACGGGTGCAACCACTGTGGAAATCAGTATGGAGATTCCTCGAAAAACTAGGATTGGAAGTCCCACTTAATCTAGCTATTCTTCTTCTGAGTATTTTCCCAGAAAAATTGAAAATGTCATGCCACAATGATATATGTGCACCCACGTTTGTAGCAGCACAATTTGTAAGAGCTAAATCTTGGAAACAACCAAAATGCCCATCAACCGCAAAATGGATAAAAAAGATATGGTATTTTTATATAATGGAATATTAATCAGCTATAAAAAGGATAATCTTGAGGCTTTTATATGCAAATGGAGGCAACTTGAGACCATACTCATAAGTGAAATAAATCAAACTCACATTTATATCGTTGTCTTCCTAGTATAAAAAAATAAAAAGTAAACATCTGAAAGAGTAATAAGATCCAAAATATACAATAGATATTGTAATAATGAAAGGGAAATAAAGTGTTCAAAAGGACAGAACTATTGGGATAGAGGAAAGGAAAAAAGGAAGAAAGAAAAGAATATATGTATGTTTGTAAACATATACAAATGTATGTATGTATAAGTATGCTACACAGATAACTATGCTGCTAATCTGTTCATCAAAAAGAACAGTTTGTGCTGTCATTGTTTGATCAGTTTTGTGCCTAGATTTTATAATCTGAACAACTAATTCTGATAACTATGCAACATATTAACTAGTGTTAATTTCCTATTTTTTTCTTTTTTGAAACTCTGTATCATTTCTGTCCTTTTTTTTCTGTTTTGCTTTTTAAAATAAAAAAGAAATAAAGATGGGCCTACTGATACACATTGATGGTTAAAGAGGTCAAGGGGCTCCCCTGGAGGAACTTGGCAGAGCTGGCATTTGAATATTTTGTTCTGTTTATCCTGTAATCTAAAATTTGTTGGAAGAACCAGGGGAATAAAACAAAACCATTTTAATACCTTATGTGTTTTGAGCAGCAGCTTGGCTATGTCGATGTGACCACACTGAACTGCATCCATAAAGGGGGTAACACCACAGTTGTCTTTGCAGTCTGGTTCATACTGGCACCTAGAGCCGAAACAAAAATAACCAGATGTGAATATTCACCACTTGAAACTCAAAAGACAGTTGACACTTGATCACCTCAGGCAGACTGTAAGCCTTTCAGAGATGATCTGTGACAGTCTGGAGCTCTCCCCTCTGTCTTCATCTCAATATTGACAGCGAGCTCCGTCTTTAGGAGCTTCTTCTCTGTCCCATCTGATGGCGTTTTTGCCTCTCCAGTTCCGCAAGCCAGAAGCTAAATGGTTCTTGTTATCATTTTACCCTTATCTCTCATAATCCAATTCTCAGTTCTGCAGCTGAACGGTGCAAAACATCTGTATCTTTCCCTCCATGTCTGCTGTCACCCCTTACAACTAAATTAACTGGAAACAACTTTCTGATGTTCCTTTTGACGACTGCCTGGTTCCACCATCTTCCATAGCAACCAGTCCTCTCTCCAGTGTCAATGGATAAACCTTCTTCTGCTCAAAACATTTAAACACTTTCTAGTCTAATTATTTACATACAAGATGAACAAAAATTTTGTATTTTTAAATTTTTATAATATAAAGTATAAAAACCATTTATTAAATTTACTAAATAAAATTTTTCTGTACGGTATATCTTAAAACATTCAATGGTCAATGAAATGTTACAATCTTGACAATAGTATCTAATGTCTTTCCTAATTCTTTTTGCATTATTGTCTGTCTTTGAACAACATACTACACCGTTACATCATTCTTTCCTTTTTTCCTGTGGGTAGTATAATTTCAATAAAATTTCCAGGGGGCTGGAGATGCAGCTCAGTGGTAAAGCACTTACCTAGCATGCACAAAGCCCTGGGTTCAATCCCCAGGCCTGGAAAAAAACTAAACTAAAAATAAAATAAAATAACATAAAACGTCTACCCACTAAATGTTTAATGACAAAGACATTGATGATGGACATCCTGGTTGGCGTTTTGCCATCCCATATTTTTCAATTATTTGGTTGATTAGAACTAATGTAAACTGTAAATGACTTTTTGAACCCTCTTGTTTTGAATAAATAACAAACGAGTTTTATACTGTTTGGTCTAGAAGGTGCATAAATTATTTTATAATAATATTTTTGAGTACAGGATAGCTTGTTAGCTGTTGGCCAACTCTGACAACACCACTCATAGAATTATTATAATCACTGACCACTATTGGAATATTTTAGTTTTGTTTCTTGTCTGAAGTTCTATCATTTCTGTATTATGAATAGTTGACAATAAAGAGGCGTCTTTTTTTGTCTCTCCATTTCATAATACAGACTTCTCCTTTCTGATATGCTAACATTTCTCCCCTTTCCCAGTTTTTTCTTTTGCAGATCCTCTGGTACTCCTTTCCTATTCATTTTGCATATCCTAAATGTGTCCATTTTGCATTGTAAAAGAGTATCACTCAGCTCTGGAGAAGTATAACAATTATACCTAATATACTGACAGTAAGTTTTTATAGATTGTTGCACAAAATTATAGTTTATTTTTCACAAACAAAATAAACACAAATTACTAAAAGAAAATAAACAGAACTTACTAGATTTCACTAGAAACAAACCAGGGATTTAACTCAGCAGCATAAGCATCTGCCTGGTAAGTATGAGGCTGTGAGTTCAATCCTTGGTACCAAAAAAACTCCAAAAAACAAAACAAAACAAAACAAAACAAAACTTTATACTCTTTGAATTGTCTGCTTATACTCTTTGTTTGCTTTTCTTTTGGAAGTTTTTTTTCTGAATGTTTGAGTCTTTTATATGACACACATTAACTCCTAATTAACACATTAATTCCCCCAGTTTACTGTTTTGTTCTTACCTTGCAAGAAGCACCTTTACTGCTTCTAAACAGCCATGCATTGCTAGAAGATGAGAGTTGGAGGATTAGAACTTTTTAATGCATACATAAAATGCTTCTTACATAAAATGGCTGGGAATATAACTTTTTTGGTAGAACATTTGAGTAAAAAAAAACTGTTCTTTTTTCCTGGCTCTCCTCTCTGGCCCATTTTTTAGTTATGACCTACAGAAAGGAGTAACTAAAATTGATATGCTGTTACTTCTTTTTTTTTGTTTGTTTTTGGTACCAGGGGTTGAACTCATGACCTAGCACTTGCCAGGCAGGCACTTATGCCACTAAGCTAAATCCCCAACCCCTGATATGCTGTTACTTTTGAAAAAATAAGATTTAATGGGTTAATTGCTAAAGAATATTTTTACTTTACATGTATAGAGCCAACACTTGATTATTTTATTCTTATCAGTACTTTTATGACAAACAATTTTTTTTTTTTGAGAAAGGGTCTCACTATACAGTTTAGGCTGGCCTTGAACTCAGTATGTAGTTCATGGTACCCTTGGACTCATGGTATTCTCTGTCTCAGCCTCCCAACTGCTGGTATTACAGGCGCCCACCACCATGCCTGGCTCAAACTTTTTCTCTCCACCTATCTCTCCATTTTTGGGCTGCAAATCTCCGAGACCAGGTTTTTTTCCATGAAATGGGAAGACATTTTTCAAAAGCAACCCATGACAAAATCAGGAATTTAGTTTTCCTACTAAGAATGACTATACTCAGTTGGGCATGGAGGGGTACGCTTGGAATCCCAGCACTTGGGAGGTGGAGGCAAAAGGACTGCCATGAGTTCAGGGCCAGCCAGGGTTACATGGTGAGTTCAAGGCCTGCCTGAACTACAGTGAGACTCCGTCTCAAAATGAAACAACAAAGAAACAATACTCAATAATGAAAATGTGGACTATCTGTGTTCCCCTATTTTGGGTGAATAGCAAGGTGCTAACTGTATTTTCTGGGAAGTGTGTATGTGTAAGGGGCTGGCCAAGTAATTTAAGAGCTATAGAAATGTTTTTCTATTTGCAAAGTTTTACAAAGGATTCTTTAGTCCTGAAGGACCAATTGTGACTAGACAATAACTAGCTGCATATTTCTTAAGACTATAAAATAACAGAGGCATTGACTTTCAGAGAAACCAAAAACTGGGTCCTAATTTAATGTATTACTTTAGAAGACTAAACATTACCTTCCATATTTCTTGTTCTTGACCCCTGAGCACATTAATATCCACTTATGTCACACAATTTAGTTTTTCCCTAATTTAAAATAATCTAAAAATTCAGAATTAAGGGTCATTACACAATGAAAACCAGACCCCAAGTTTGTATTTGACATTATCACTAAAAGAGACACATATATGGGCAGAGGTAAATAAACATTAAATGCAGACCACTATGATGTTACCAATGATACGAAAAAATACTTTTTTTCCTCCTGCTTTTAGTAATAATGTGAAATTGATCATAGAAGCAATACATTATTCTGTGCTATGTGTATACTGACTTTTTTTGGGCACCGGGGCTCAAACTCACAGCCTTGCACTTGCCAGGCATGGCAGGTGCTTAAGCCACTGAGCTAAATCCTTGGCCCTCTGTGCTGTGTGTAAAGTCTGTAACATTTTGGGTATCAGGGACCAGTTTAATGGAAGACAATCATTCCATTGGTAGGGATGGGAGTAGTGGAAGACGGTTTCAGGATGATTTGAAGGAGTGCACAAGCTAGATCCATTGCATATGCAGTTTGCAGTGAAGTTTATCCTCCCATGGGAATCTACTGCTGCTGACTCAAACTCTGTTGGTAATGTAATTGATCATGGTAATTTGAGATGAAGAGCAACTATAAACACAGATAATGCTTTGCTGCCTCACTCCCCGTCCTATTCCCTACTTCCTGTGTGGTTCTCCATAACCATGCTACTTAAATCCTACAATGACCCTGTGACATGGGCATCATTAACATCATTATTCTGCTGATGAAGAAACTTGTTCAAGGAAGAAAGACACCAAGATTTTGTTCAAGACTTGTTAGTTACTACCTAACTAGGGAAGGTAAGATAAATGCATATGAAGAGTGAACTAATATAAGGAAGGCATGTTAGCCAAGCTACATTAGCTTTAGAAATTAATGGTCTGCCAAAAGGTGCCAAGATGATCTTATTCCCTGCCCTCTATTTATTTACATGTAGGATGAACAAAAATTTTGTATTTTTAAATTTTTATAATATAAAGTATAAAAACAATTTATTAAATTTATTAAACAAAAGTTTTCTGCATGGTGTATCTTAAAACATTCAATGTTCAGTGTTCACTGAAATGTTACAATCTCCCTAATGCCTTCATTTCCCCACAGGTGACTTGAATGAGATAATATTCAGCAATTCGGGGTGAAGCAGGCTGCACATATATGCCTGCATACTTACAGAGCTGCAGGATGTACCTGCAGTGTGCAGAGGAGTTCTTCTAATTTTGCTCTCTGTCTTCCAGGCATCTGGGCAAACAGTGAGCAAGTACTGGAGGATCAGAGGGTCACCTTCTCGACTGGCAATGTGGAAACTGTTCCAGCCGTCTTTGTTCTTAAGAAGTGGGTTGGCACCATGTTCTACAAGGTCCTGGATGACCTCAAGATTCTTTCTTGTGCAAGCCATCATCAGAGGAGTCCTAAAGCCAACCAAGACAAGCTGTCAGATGCAAGACAACTGACATGAGAAGCAAAGGGCCAGGTCTTCAAGAAATGCACATCCTGGATACAGAAGGACAATCTAGAGAACTGAGGTATCTGGGAGGCAGCAAAACAACTTTAGCAACATCTTTGCTTGATATGAGGACTGTAACAGGCATAAAAAGGGGAAAATAATAGTGTACTTCAGGAGAGAGTTAATGGGGGCAAAACTGCCTGTGAGCCTGGTTAGGAGTGAATTGGGACAGAGCTAATAAAAACCATCAACAACCCTCAAGCATATGTTTCTACCACAATGGGGAAGATTTATTTTATTTAACTATATGCGCCTCTTTTGTGTGCCTCTTCTCTGCCTCCTCACAGAGCTGGACATGTAATCCAGGGTCTTCTGTATACTACCACTGAGCCATACCCCCAACCCTCTTCTGTGTTTCTTATTCATAGTAGATCAGGAATCACTTGAAGACAGGCACTTTATTATGTTACAAGCCTTAAAAGGTTCACACCTTCTAAGGAACCTGACATACTACTAAAAAGATGTCAGTTTAATAAAATGGGATTGATTCGTGTGATGAAAAAGTATTTTGATTGTGGTGGTTAAGCAAGATAACACATGTGATAATCGTGCCCAGTGCTCTACATACAGTGCAAATATTAACTGATAAAAATCTAAGTATGCAGATTATGGCACTGTCAATTAAAACAATGCAACCGATGTACTCACTTCGCTAGAGATGTCCCCAGAAGAACATCACATGCTTGAGCAAAATTCATTGATTATGTCCTGTTTGATTATATTGTCTTCTGTCTCACAAAGGCAAGTGATCCCAACTATCGAAGAGTTTATGCCCAAAACGCCAGGAAGGCTGGGAGAGGATGACCCTGCTGTTAAGCAGGCCTGGGCAAAGAATTACGAGTTGAGACAAGCTATGGTGTTGAAGGGGAATGACTGACATAGCACACGAAAACGATTCTGCAGGACGTGGGGAGGCAGAGTGAATTTTAGAATTTTCACCACCTACCAATCGGCCTTCTTCAGGCAGTCCACCGATGCCCCTCGATCCAGCAGGTAGCACACACAGTCCCGGTGTCCCATGCTGGCAGCCTCGTGTAGAGGCCTTTTGTAGTCTCGGTTCCCGGCCTCCATGTCCATGCCCCAGGATTCGACCAGATAGGCTAGGATGTCCCGGCGTCCATGACGGGCAGCACAATGAAGCAAGGTGTCTCCTGCCAACTCTTGGCAGCCTCCCGCGGCCTGCAGTTCTTCCTGCAGGGCCCGAAGTCGGCCCTCCTGTACTAGCCTGAAGAGGCGCCGAGGGTCGCGGGGCGTGGCCATCACCGTGGGCCAGGCCCAGTGCGAGTGGGTGGGACCCCCAAATCCCAGTTCTCAGCAGCGGGACGCGAACCCGGGCTGGCAGGGCTAAATAAGCAGGTGGCCAAGGATTCCGCTTCCTTGCACGTGACCCTCCTCCGGGACGCCCCACCCTAGCCACAGTAGGTCCCCACTGCGGCCACCCCGGAGACACTCAAGCCCTTTACCCCGAGGTGGGCTAATCCCCGGTCCCTAGTGTGAGGTGATGATTCTTCTAGGGGATGGGACAGTCGGTGGTGAGTACACTCGAAGACCACTCTTACTACTGCTCTCCAGGTGCGCGGACCCGCGTCAAGTTGTCTTAGTGCAGCTCAGAGTACGTGGGTGTATCTGATATCCCGCACTGGCTCCCCGCACAGGAAGAAAACGTCAGAGAGTGGGGGTGCGCTACTACCTTAAAGCCATAAAGAGGGAAGGACGGGCCCACTGGGACGGGGGTAGCTCCCGGAGGCAAGCGGGCCGGGCCGAGCGTGGTCTGCTCCCCGCCGCCGAGCCCACGCACCCCTTCCCGGGCAGCCTGCTGTAGGGCTGCGGTGCTCCAGGGCCTTCTGCTGCTTGGGCTCTAACCTGTCGAGGTCTCTAGGGGATGAAGTGGTACTCTCTTGCTCCACCCCACCCTCACCAAAAGCCAGCTGGAAGGAACTCTGGGAAAGTTTCCCCTTGTCTCCTCCGCGCGAGCGGAAGAGCGGACGGGGCGTGGCTCGTTAGCAGTGACCGCGCCCCCTCCAGGAACATGTTCCTATTGACCGAAAGAACTGTCAGTCATCAATTCCCTTCCTGTTGCGCGTCTCTATTGGATTTGGAGGCTGTTCATCAGCGACGGCGGAGGGTGCTTCCCTGGGTTGCGGCGGGGCGGGGCTCATAGAGGAAGTAGGCTGTAGTCTGCTCGCTTTAGGAGGCGGAGGAGGAGCTTGCAGTGGAGGAAAGCTACACTGGGCGGCTGGCGGTGCGGGACTGCGGGAGGCAACAGCGAGCGACCCCGCGTTTAGAGCACTATAGTGCGTGAGACCCTCGGCATGGTAGGGAGTGCGGGAAGGTTTACGCCGGGTAGGAAACTTGCAGTCCGCGGCCCCTTGCTGGGGTTCCAGCCTTGGGGATGCGGCCCTGGCCCGCGGTGTGTGTGGGGCTCGGCCACGGCGGGGAGTGCATTGGGGAGGCCGGGGCGCTCGTGAATTCCAGCCGAGTTTGAGCCCCTATGCTATTCCCTGAGGCCCAGGTTTGTGCAGAGCATTTCGCCATTTCTTGGGGTCGGGCAGAAGTGGCTAAGTAGATAGGACCGCTGGCCACGCAGGCTTTTCTACTCTAATGTTTTGACCTTGGGCAAGTCATTTTATGCCACCCTGTTTTACCCTTTTCATTGGTTCTCTCCCTCCCGCTTACCTGAATATAAGAAGATTAAGGTGATGTGGGAAAGCGTTGGGCTTTTGAGGGATTCATTGATATCTGAGCAAGCTACATTTGGTGATGGACGAAATTAATTAGGTGTTGGTTTCCTTACCGACTTTTATGAAGAGCTAGTTAATCATTTAACCTGTTGATTTTAAGTTTCTTTGGGAGGTAAGAGTGGAATGAAACTCCCGACCTACTATATGTCCTGTAGTGAGTTCGTATTCTCTAAAATCGAAGAATGAATTTTAGGGACAACGGAGGTTAAGAGTGGAATATATTTATTGTGAGAGAAAGAAAGCTTCTCTCTGAGAGACAGATGGGGTCCCGAGTGGGTTGCCAGGGACTCTGTCTTTTAGGGACGTTATAGAGTAAAATCATGAGGTTAGGTCCAAGGTGGGGGAAAATGGGAACTCACAGGTGGGCATAAGTTGGGACAGAACTGTGGTCAACCAGTAAGATTAACTGCTCAGGTAAAATTGATTAAATCAGGAACAAATAGGGAAGTCAGTCATGTAGCAAACAGGCATGCTTAACAGCAGTGACCCTTCCTGTATGGGTTGGAATACTGACTCCTGATTTCCTCAGGGTGATAGAGAACTATTTGGACTATCAGTCCTTAGGATGTGGTTGTATTTGTTTTGCCTTTTGTCTTGAGATCTGGCCCACAGCAGAAGGTGTTTGTCTTTTCCAAAGCTGCAAGGTGTCTGAACTTCTGCAGTGGTTCCTTTGAGGGTTCAGCGAAGTCTGATTGCTTATAATATTTCTAACTAAACTGCCTGTAACATTCCCCTCTCTTAAGAAGAACCTGAACTGCCATGAGGGGTAATGGGCGATGACCCATCTGCCTTCTTTAGGCTGAAGCGGGTTCTGTTTGGTAATTGGCAGTCAGAGGTACTTCTGCAGAGGTTACTAGCTAATGGCCTTTAGTAGATACCAGGCATTTTCATCTTGGGTAGCTGTACAGCTTTAAATCTGGAGGAAACAAAGCCAAAGAAGCAAAGTATGCATGGGCTAAATAATAGAATCAACAAAGATAATTATGAATAGTTAACAAAGGTACCCACCAAGAGGAGCTAGTAATGGCTTCCCATAAGATTCAGGGACTTTTAGAATCTGACATGTCATTGATTTGTCATATAGTGTCTTGAACAGTTACTGAGATATTAGCAGATCAGGAATGTACACACTTACAGTTTTTAGAATTGCATAAGTAACTCCTATGCTGTTAGAACATCTAATGTCATCCAAGTTTGGAGGATGTCTTGTTTCATTAATTTTACCTTTTTGATTTAGGAGAGAGAGATCAGCTGTGGTGTCATTTAAGGCCTGTTGAATATAGTTGATAAAGGCCTTAATATATGTCATATAACTCTCTCTGGACAAGATCTGGTGGATCCAAGTAAAAAGAATCTAAAAGGAGTCTAGAATATTACTGGTTTTATCTATATGATGCCTTGGTGTTTGGCACCTTTTAGGCAACAATAAACTTTAATCAAAGTATGTATAATCAAAGAATTAGCATTAGTGCTAACAGTTGAGTTTAGAAACTGTCTCTTAAGTTACAGCATTTGTAACCCATTGACATATAGGTCCCTTTCTTGATGGAGTCTGTCATTTTGTCAAAAATCCCTCTAGCTTTAGTTATAGTTATCTGTAAATTTGGTTAACTTATAAGAACCAGATTAATACATTATTCTGACAAATGAAAAACACTTAAGTTTTTATATATGAACAACAATATGTACTATATTTGTAAAAACCAGTCTCAGCATCATTTTGATTAGCTGGCAACTTTGAGATATATATATTATATATGTTATATATATATATATACATGTTATATATATATATGTTATATATACATATATATATGTTATATATATGTTATATATAGTTATAGCTGGCAACTTTGAGATATATATATTATATATGTTATATATATATATATATGTTATATATATATATATCTCAAAGTTGCCAGCTAATATATATATATGACATGTATATATATGACATAAATATATATGACATGTATATATATATATATATATCAGCATTTAGACATGATAAAATCTCTATAGAATTGGAGTCAGGCTTTTAGGCATAACTAAAAGGAATGAGTGAAGAGAAAGTTATCCCAGTTACAGTTTAACCTATATTTTGGTGACTGTATTGAGGTACAGTCCTGGGAAGAAGACCAGAGTTGAGAAGGACAAAGACACATTGTGCCAATGTCCAGCAATTGGCTGGTTTTTCTCTCTTGTCATGATTATTCAGGGCTCCCCTGCAGAGATGACAGGCAGAGATGACAGTCTGGCCAGAGGGAGGAAATGAGTGCCCCGAGGCCCTTCAGTCCTGCTGAACCATCTGATAGGATGGGTCTGAACTCTAGGACCTTGGTCTCAGAGGGCAGTCCTGCCTCCAGTGGTCACCTTTGCAGTTAGGGCATGGCTTGGAGGCCTCTTAAGGCAGTTCCTCTTAATAGTGATAGCAGATAGGTGTCATTGTTGAAGTTTTCTTGGAACTCCAAGAATCAGACTTAAGGTCTGTGCTTTTAAGGCCACAAAAAGGCAGCCATTTTTTTTGGTCTCTTTGTTTTCTCTCTCTGGTTTTGTTCCAGTCCTGATTATAGAATACTAAGGAAGCAGTTATTACTAAAAATCAAGTGAACTATCTGGCTATCTTTTGTAGCTTTTTTCTAAAGTCTGGAGTTGACTAATAAACATGTCTTTAAGCAAAATCTGTCTCTCTATTGAATCAGGATCTATGGACATATGTTTTATTAGTGCCTCTGATAGACGATCTAGTGAGAGGTTTTCATCTTTCTCCTGAGAAATAGCTGACAATTTAAAATAACTAGAAGGCTTGGGTTTTGTCTTTCTTAGACCTTGGAGAATACCCATTTGAAAATGTCTCCTGTTCCAATCTCCTGTTTTGTTGTCAGGCTACTTGGGGTCTTGGGCAGGAACTGCTTGTGCACCAGCCATCTAAAATTAACAATATGATATTCATCTCCAAATGCAATAGCAGCTTGTAATGCTGCTTGTCTCACTAGAAGTTAATGTTTGATTTAAGCGTAACATTACATCTTTCCAGCCTAGCTTATAGGTCTGAGTAAATCCTCTAAAGACATCTATGTATTTATCAGGATCATCTGAAAATTTTCCTAGTTCTAGCTTAATTTTCTTTAAGTCATTGAGAGAAGGAGACCTATGAATGGAAATAGTCTCATAAGGATTATAATTATACCTGGAGCATAAATAAGAGTTATCTCTTAATGCAATGAAAGTTTCATCATAAACCAGTTTTAACCATTTTTCCTCTTGCAATATGTTTTTAGTTGTAAAAGAACATCATAATTAATACTTCCTTCTGTATTCCATTTTGGCTCTAGCAGGTATGCAGGTCATGCACATGTGCAGAAAAATACCAATTGGCTCTTTTTCAACATGGAAGGGTCAGAAATCTTCCAGTGCTTAAGAATGCTTCCAAAGCAGTAAGAGGCTTTGGCATTGAGTTGCTCATGTCTGCAGTGTAAAAAGCAATATATAAGGCTATGAATCCTTTTTTTGTACCAGCAGTTGATCTCAGGAACTTTCGCTGAGCTGTCTCTAGCCCTGTAGTGCAAGAGACTTTGACACTGAACTATCTGACTATGCAAAAAGGCGATAACTATCCCTTATTTTTCCTATTTGATAAACGACCTCTGGTTGACACTGCTCCAGGGTGGGTGGATGCCATCTGGAGAGTAGAAGATAAATTCGACCTGCCTTGCTCGCAATCTTATCTTCCTACATAGCTGGGAACTTTGTTTCCATATGATATTTATGGGTTATTGTGACAGGAATGTTTAAAGGAGGAAGTATAATTTTGTAATAAACTATGGCTTTCATCCATTGGAAGAGAACATACTTTAAAAAGGTGAGTTGCAAGTAGAGTGCTTCTCAGTTTGTAAAGTAACTTGCCTCTAGGGATAGGTAGAAGAATTGACTGGAGGAGCTTTGCGCAGAGTACTAGGGCAAAGAAGTCTTCAGGCACTTGTGTCTTTCATTTAACTACCTAGGCAACCTTTTCTAGTAACAGGACATGGCTATACTTTATTTAAATTTCTGTATCTTTGAAGATCACAGGTTAAATTTATAAATTATCATCTAGCAGTCACATTTTATGTTAGTAAAAGGTACATCAGTCTTCTAGGCACACAGAAAAGAAAAGGCTATTTACTCTTGATTAACATAGGTAAGTCCTTTCCCTACTAGCTGCTGTGAAATGTAAACAATTGTAAGCTGCCTCAGTTTAATCTCTGAAGGGAGGGGTAGTCTAAGTGATCTTAAAAATCCACTGAAAGGCTTAGGGAGAGTTTCTGTTCTACTAGCAGAGAAATAAGGATGATAGAAATGTGGGGATTTTCTGTGGTTGAGGAGCTGGTTCCTACTGAGGAAACCTTGGGTATCTTGGCCATGACCCCTCAGCTGTTCTTGTTTTGTATTGACTCATACAAGCAGAGATCAGTCTTCAGGAAGGAATCCAGCTTTCTGACTAATATATATATTTTTAAATTTTATTTAAAGAGAAGAAAAAAAACAAACAGAAAGAAGGGTAGCAACAATATAGAATTCCAAGGAAAAAACATAACAAAAACCACTAAGAAATCACTACTTGATAAATTACATTCTGTCATCTTGGCCAAAATTAAAACATACAAAGTAGACATTCAAACAGTGAGACTGTTAACAGTTCTTCTCCATGATCTAACAAAAACAGTAATATGGTCATCTATCTTACACACTTAAACATACATGCAGTTATATCCTTTAGAGCACTTTCTTTTCCTCTCTATGGAATCCACCTTTCTGTCTGGTCACCATTCCATTGACTCCATTGGCCACTGGCCTCAGTGGGGATTCACCAAATAGATACTGTGAAAATTTGTCCTCTGCTTTTAGGAGTGACAGCTGTGGTAACCACTGACTGTCTCCAAAGTTCTATAAGGGATAGTTAAAAGCCTGAGCAAGATAATTACCTAATTCTCTATAAATTTACAATAAAGTTTTCAAAGTCCAAGACTTGAAAGGTTGGAAAGCCTCCTTATTCTAAATGTGTCTAGGTCCCATACATGTGCTGCTTTTGGGAATAGCTCTTTCCCATTGTCATGTGGAAGTTGGTTCTTACTGTGTCTCAGGTTCAATCTCTGGAAGAGATCGTGGCCCAGAACATTAAGCCAGGACATAGCTTTTATGTATGTTCTCCTGGATGGGCACAATTCCATGTCTCATCTGACCCAGAGATGGGGTATATGTCCTTCATCTAAGATGACTTGTCTTCGGCATTAGCAAACGCTCATTTTCTATGGGCTTAACTTAGAAGGGAAAGGTTTGAATAGTCTAGCGTTTTTTCTTATTTCACATACCTCTATAAGGAAAGTACAAAGTGAGAAATGAGTAGAGGTAAAGTCAAAGGAAGGAAACTGAAGTAGAACAAGCTTGACATTTCCTCTAGAGTATAAAGGAGGATCAGAGCCAATCTATCTTAGTGAAACCTCACCTTCAAGACTTAGAGACCAGCCACCAGCCTGGTGTTTTATAAGTGATAGAAAGAGTCTCGGTTATATTGTAGGCGTGTATATTTTCTAAGCCTGAGCTAGATTTTATTTAAGAAGAATCATTTTACAGAAATTTGTATTAAAGTCTGTTAGAGATGTTCTAGTATTATTTTCTCTAGTGCTATTATCTAAATACAGTTGAGCAAGGATTACCAATAAATTTAGCAACTAATGTAAATTTAACATGTACAAGAACAAAATAATGAAAATGTGCCATTAAACAAATATTATAACCTTATAACTGTCCTATGTTTTAACTTAGATTTATCATTATTTTAAGAGACAAGGCAATTAAAAACAATGGGCAAATCGCAGGCAATTATTACAATAATTATAAGCAACTGACAAAGACAAAGCAAACTTTGAAGCATAAAAGTTTGTTATTTAACTGAGTCCCAGTCCAGAGTCTGTAAAAAAGGCACTCTTACCTCCATCCAGTGATCTCAGTGGTCCAAATGATACAGGGGAATGAAACTCCCAACCTACTATATGTCCTGTAGGAGTTCATGTTCTTTAAAATTGAAGGATGAATTTTAGGAACAATGGAGGTTAAAAGTGAAATGTATTTATGAGAGAAAGAAAGCTTCTGTCTGAGAGATAGAAGGGATCCTGAGAGGGTTGCCAGGGACTCTGTCTTTTTTAGGGACATTATAGAGTAAAATCATGAGGTTAGATAGGTCCAAGGTGGGGGAAAGTGGGAACTCACAGGTGGGCATAAGTTGGAACAGAACTGTGTTCAACCAATGAGATTAATTGCTCAGGTAAAATTGATTAAATCAGGAACAAATGGGGAAGCCAGTCATATAGCAAACAGGCATGCTTAACAGCAGTGACCCTTCCTATATGGGTTGGGATACTGACTCCTGATTTCCTCAGGGTGATAGAGAACTGTTTGGACTATCAGTCCTTAGGATGTGGTTGTATTTGTTTTGCCTTGTGTCTTGAGATCTGGCCCATAACAGAAGGTGTTTGTCTCTCCCAAGGCTGCAAGGTGTCTGAACTTCTGCAGTAGCTCCTTTGAGGGCTCAGCCGTGTCTGGCTATAATATTTCTAACTAACTCAGTGCCTGCCACAAGAGGAGAGTCTACTGTGTCAGTCCTAGAAACAATTACTCTTTTTTTTTTTATTGGTACCAGGGATCGAACTCACGACTGCTTGCTTGCAAAGCAGGCGCTTATGCCGCTGAGCTAAATCCCCAGCCCGAAACAATTACTCTTTACATTTTGTATTGCACTCTGTAGTTCATGAAGCACTTGACAGTAGATTAGCTAACCTACAGAGAATCCTGTAAGAAA
Source organism: Dolichotis patagonum (assembly GCA_004027295.1). Lineage (NCBI taxonomy): Eukaryota > Metazoa > Chordata > Mammalia > Rodentia > Caviidae > Dolichotis > Dolichotis patagonum. The sequence continues at coordinate 39,103 of PVJX010007010.1, forward strand.
GCATCATTCTAGTTTCACAATTAGGGATACTAAGGCCTAATAGTTAATGAAGAAAAACACTGAGATAGAATTGTGACAATAAGTCTGGTTTACTAGTAAGATTCTACTTGGTTAAGTTTAAGTGATGTAGTCATTGGAGATAGACCTAGTTCAAGTGTCAGGTTTCCAATGTTTGTGGTTTATTGTGTCTTACTGCTCTAAAAAGAAGGAAGATGTAAAAGTGCTTTGAAATGCACTATGTTTTAGAACATGCCAAGCGGTATCCTTAACTGTTGCTGTTGTAGACGGTGGACACTGGAAGTCGAGGCATTTAGTAGCTTCACACTTCCTGCGTCTGATGCTGCTTTCTACTCCACTGCCCTATTACACCAGTGACACAGTTACTGTTTGCCTTATGCCTCCTGTCCCACCCCACCTTTTTTTATGCAAAGTTGAGTGAGCCACATGGTTCACAGTAAGATGGGCTACATGAAATCCAGGATAAGCGATTATTTAATTGGTGTTGTAGGTCCTGCTTCTCCTTTCTTCCTTATGAACTCGCTTTGGTTTTTATCCTCTTTTAGATAACTAGATGATGATAATAGAGTATGACTGATAATGTATGTGAATCTGTCTCACAGGCCCTCTAGTTTTTCTAGAGCAAAACTACTCTGGAGGAGGCGGGAGGCATGCAGTAAGATAATTGATGGAGCTATTTCTGGGGTGTCACTTTTTTTTTTCCCAGTTGGGCATCCCATTTCTTTTGTGTGGGGTTTTACAGTTTGTGATCTGACCTTTACTGGTTTACTTCACATTTAGTTGATCTTGGCATTGTGGTTTGATAGTTGTCTTTGTTTTATATTTTCTGGTTATGTAACATTTAGCTAGGTCATTGGGGTACTGATTATTTAACACACTTCCTGATTTGTGAACACAGCAAACTATTTGACTTCAAATTCTAATTTCAGATGTATTACCATCTTCATTTTTTCTGCTCATCATATCCTTCCTAGGCTGGTTTGTGTTTGGAAACTGAATTTAGATTCTGTCTGCTTTTCTGTCTGTGATATTACCTAACTCCTAGAAATTTATCATTCACTAAAACATCTCAAATTATTTTCAAAACCAGAATCTTAGGCCTCCTCTTCTATGAAAAAATTATTAAATCAGCTAGATGCCTGTTTCTAGTGCTCAAGACATTGAGGCAGGAGGATCTTAAGTTGCCAACACAGGTGACACTGTAGGGTCAAAGCTAATCATAAAGTACATGGCAAGACCACGTTTCAACTCCCCCATGTAATTAAAACAAAAACACTTCTTTAATGGTTGATGATATCTTCATTGTTAACGTTCTACTTGAAATGTCAGTTATCTTTTGCTGTTTATCTTGTTAAAAAAGAAACAGAAAACTCATTGATATGCATCTGTTCTCTTCTTTACCAAGTTTCTGCTGCTCTCAAGTCTTTGCCAACTTTCACCTCGGTTAGTACTGGGACTTTTTCATTTATTTTCCTAACAATCTCCATGTTCATCTAAATTTGAGTAATGACTGCTGAAAAACTGTATAATACCCTGAATTGCCTACACAGTGAATGCCAATAGTGCTATGTTAAAGGACTTTTGCAATTTGGTTCCAGATTCATTTCTCCTCTTGTTTCCTGTAATTTCCTATCAGTAAACTTCTGTCCTGTTAAAAACTACCTTTTCTACTACACCAGTGTTTTACTACGCTTCTGTGGGGTTTTTTTTTTTGTTTGTTTGTTCATTTGTCTTCTTGAGACAGAGTTTCACTATGCAGTGCAGGCTGCACAGAACTCACTTTGTAGCCCAGGCTGGCCTTGAACACGCAGGTGTTTGCTACCATGCCCAGCTCACATCTGTGTTTTTGTATATACAGTAATGTTTCTTCAGCCTGACTGAATCCCACTTATCTTTTAAAGCTCAATCCTTTGTAAAACCTTTTCCAACTTTAACTCTTCAGTTTTCTTTAGTGCCATAGCACTTTGTGCCTATATTTATGTAGCACTTGTATTGCTATATGTTTAGTAATTTGTGTTTGTGGGTTTTTGTTTTTTTTTTTTTTTTTTTTTGGTACCGGGGATCGAACTCACGACCTTACGCTTGCCAGGCAGGCGCTTAAGCCACTGAGCTAAATCCCCAATTTGTGTTTGTTTTGGCAACTGCCTTATGTCAGGCTTATTCATTTTTGTATCTTCAGTGTCTATAATAGCACTTAGCACTGAAAATACCATACAGAAAGCCATCAAGGAGTTTATAATAAATCTGGAACATAATAATTACATGAAAGTAACTGTGGAGTGAACTAATAGTAGAAAAAGCCTTTGAAATTTATAAAGGTGTATTTTAGACAGCAAACTGATCTTTTCTGTGCTTGTCTTTCATTATTCCTTTCCTTTTTCAGGAACATATAGAATGAATTGCCCAACCCATTCTTGCTTTATCTAGTCAATGAGTGTTTGCAAGGGAGTGGTAGATATTCCATGGTGTTAGATGACTTGAGAAAGATTGAGCCTACTGATTTGGACCTTTTGGGTTTAGAGAAAGCAGGATGTGGTCTCTGGCAGGGTTCTGCTCTTACATCAAGAGTGAATGCCGAAGAGTGGAGAAAGAGCAGCATTATGTGCTTTTTCTGCATTTTGTTTGTTTTGTTTGAGAGCTAATGGGGACAAAATATTCAGAAGTTTTTCTGCTTTGAGGCTTGTCACAGCTTTTTGTTGTTGTTTTTGTTGCTGAGACAGAATACCTGATACCCAAAGTTAAAGGAGGAAGGGTTTATTATAGCTTATAGGTTGTAGAGGTTTCAGATCATAGTCAGCTGGCCCCAAGGGTGACATGGCAAAGGAGCATTGTAGAGGAAAAACAGTCCAAGGCAAAATAGGGCAGGCAGAAAGCAGCAACAGCAACAAGCAATGAGCAATTGTAGCAGCTCTTTCTGCCAATTATATTCTATCTACTGCTGTACATCCTTTGGGTGGGTAGGCCTGACACCCAGAGAGGACTTTCCCATTGTCCACTCCCAGAACTATGCCAAACCAATCAGTGGACTAATTTAGTAATCACACACACAGAATCCCAGAAAGCTGCTCTTAAGCTTCCTGGATATAGAAAGGAGAATGTTGCAGTAGACAGAATTCCAGTCCTGGAGTGTCAGAGGACCTAAATTCTCATGCTGTAGCCATCGCTTGTGGACAGTGTTGTGACTTCAAGTAAGTCTTGTCTGAGGCTAAGGGTATTTGTGGCACATTTGTGGGCTTGCTGTGAAGATCGAATAGAATGTGGGTGGAAAAGAACTGCAATAGCTGTAAAGCATCCAGGAGCTGCAAGATAGTAAAGGATGGTGATGGAGAACGCAAGGTATGTGGCTGTAGCAGGCTGTTTGTATCATTTAAAGTCTAAAAGGTTTGCCATCACTGATATAGGGTTTCAGAGCCAAAGAAGGCAGCCTTAACTTTAGAAGAGAGCCCTATAAGTGCTCAGTTACTCATTTTGTCAGCAGTGACTTGTAGGACAGTGTGTGTTGAATCTCAGAGATGAGTAAGTTCCTTACTCCTTCCTAGTAGACCAGAGGTTTTAGCCTAGGAGTAGAAGGCCTATTAATATGTCCTTACGCTAGTAACTACTGTGAATATAACAGTATAAAGGAACAATACAATGAAGATATATTAAAAGTAATAATTCTTGTAATACAAATGTTAAATCCATACTTATAAAAAGAATTGTTACCAATGTCTCTAGAGATGTATGGGGTAGTTTTTTTATTGCTAAGTGTTTACTGACCCCATTAAATATTTTTTACAATGCTAGAGTTGAAGGATAACACAGTTAACTGTTTTTGAGCTGGGCTTCGGTTTCACAGGCTAGAATGGGCCCGTCAGGTACCCAAATCATACAATAGGCTATGTTGCAGTGTACTTGTTTTATCTCCAAAGAAGAGATCAGAGAGCAGGTATCTGCTTGCTCATCTTCACAGAACTAGAGCAAAGATGAGGAGAGAAGCATGTGGCGAAACTAACCAGGTGAGATTAGCAAAGTTAATTTGTAGTATGTAGTACGGTGTTATGAGCAGTTTCTCTGTTTAGGTGCTTTCTACCAGACAATTAACTTGATTCTTTCCTTTTTAAAGGGCAGTGTTTTACAATAATAGTTCCTCCAGAAATTCTAGGCAGTTACTATCTTTATCCTGGTCCTTAGATCTGTAATGAGTTCTAGAGAATGGCGTGGTTAGAAGTGGGCTACGATGGAATAGACTATCATCAGAGGAAGAGATTTGACAATTGATAAAGGATAAAGGATGCTAGGCCATCTTGAGTTCAGCAAAGGGTTAGTGGTCCTCCAAAAAACTGAAGACTAGCAGAGAGATGTGAGGGTCCTACAAAAGGAGGATCTTGGAGGAAGGGACAGAGAAAAGTTGCTCTAAGAAAGCCATTCCACAAAGAGAAGTATGGGAATGGAATTATTTGTGCCTAGGCAAAATTCTGTTTGACAAAATGATTTTTATACATTCTTGGTTTTCTTCTTCTATTCTAACAACAGTGGAATATGACATATTTCTATGAGTCACTGTGTTAGAGAGTCTCAAAGAAGGGTACAAATACCCATTTTGGTACGGTGAAGACTGATGTGAACATCTCTGGGTGGCCTCATACAGTTTGGAAAGCCTCACAAAGAATTCTAATGTTTCTTCATCCACCTGGTTGAATCATAGCTTCCCTTTGTATGTACACATTAATTATGTAGCACTCTTTAACTTCACTCCTTACCAATTCACACAGCAGTCTTTTAACAGTGAATACTCTTTAAGAGTGGTGTAACGTACACTTGCCATGTGAGGACAGAGGAGTACCATTAGGTTTGGGTGACTCAGGGAGGAAGGTTTTATGGAAAAGGTATCATTTTGAGCATCTTTATTTTGATAAAGTTGTATTTGAGCTACTTATAAAAAAGGTATATTAGGGCAACCCACTCAGGACCCCTTCTGTCTCTCTCTTGGACAGAAGCTTTCTTTCTCTTAATGAATATGTTTTGCTCTTAAAAAAAAGAGTCATGTTAATAAAAACAGAAGAGTGATTAGAATTCCAGTGTTCTAAAAGAAACAATTTAGCAAAAACACTAATACTGTTAACATAAAACTTACGTGTCTTTTAGGAGGCACTCATTGGGGTGGTAGTCATATACTAATGTGTTTGTTGCTAGATTTTGACATAGGATGTAGAGGTAGATGTCAACCCCAATGTGGGTATCATGAGTACTTATATAATGTATCTTATTCCATGAATTTAATGTACAAGATTATTTTATTCCTCATTTTTGTAGGCTTTAGTGATGCACCTGCCTGGAGGAAGGGATCTCTTGATATACTGTTCAGCCTCTTAAGGGGCCTTTGAGGAGATATTAAATGACTTGTTTAACCTGAGGAGTTAAACTCAGGGTCCTTGGCTCCTATTTACGCATCACAAGACTTACTTTAAAAAGACCTAAGATACAGTTTAATTTTTCTGACTACTGATAAAGTCAGAAAAGTCATTTTTCACATGTTAATCTGTTGAAAATGCTGGCTCTGTCTCCTAGGTAAGTCATGATTCAACACTCCCAGTGGGTAATACAGTCATCTTACGTTAGTTAGATCTCCTAGTCAGGTATCTCTCTCCTCTAGTTGTTAACTATAGCTCTTTCCATAATGGCTGTATGCCAAAAATAACTGGAATCTGTCGGAACTCTGTGGAAGGAGAACACTGTGTTCTAACACCCCCATGAGCTCTTTTATTTCTGTGCCTTTGTTAGAGTTCTGCAAACATTTAATCTTTTTAGGCAAGCATTTTTGCTTCAGATCTATTTTATGAAATAAATACATAAATAATATTACTTACTTTCCCCAAAAGAGTTCTTTTAGGGACTGAAAATTTTTGATGTTCTCTTGTCTGTCTGATGTTGTTCTGTTTTGTTTTGTGCCTGGGTCTTGCTATGTAGTTTAGGCTGGCCTTGAACTCGTGCCAGTCCTCCTGTCTCAGTGTCTCAAGTGCTGGGATTACAGCTGTGTACCACCACACCCAGTTCTGATGCTTTACCTTGAAGGCGTGCGTGCTCCCCATGCTTCTGCCCTGGTCATGTCCTAGTGATCTAGGTTTAGGCTTCCTTACCACTCACCTGTACCACTTTAACCTTGCCTTCCTCATCATCCTTCACCCACTGTTGTTTTGTTTTGTTTTTACTTTAAAGACGATAAAACAATAAAACCAATCAAAACAAACCAGTGTTAAGGGATACATTCAAAACATTACAAAATCAACAATAGTTACCATAATGGCTTTTGATGTTTTCAAAATAACTGCAGATAACTTCGGATATAGTAAAAATCAAGCAGAACAGAATAGAAACAATAAAAACAGAACAATGAATGCAATAAAGGATTTCAAAACAAGCCAATAGTAAATCCAAAATTGCTACCATAATAAATCTTGCTATCCTTGAAACAGCTGCTCCTGCCATCAGATTTGACTTAATCAAACAAAACAAAAGAGAATAAAACCCTGTCGGGGTTCTGCAAGGAAAGGGAAAATAAAGGGTTCCATACACTAAGGGTCAGCAAAATGGCTGCCGCCTGGCCAGGCTAAGCAAGTAGCTTTTATTGAGACAAAGAACAAAGAAACTCAACTTGTGCATGCTTAGATTATATAACATGTTTACTTCTTGACCTTACAGGACCTTGTGTTTTTACTTTGGGGTGGGGGCGATATTTCAAGGCCTATGCTTTTTCCCCTAACATTGTCGACCAGGACAAATTGGAGTCAGTGTGGCTTCTCTGTAAAACTCAACCCAACAAAACAATGGAAACGATATAGGACTTCAAAACAAGGCCATAGGGAATCAACAATGGCTGCAACCCTCAGAAGGAGATCCCTCCTAGATGTCACACTGTATACCACTGTCCTCTGAACCTCTGATCAGACCACTGGCTATAGACCTGCAATGTTAGTGAAACACCAAAGCACCATAGGTATCCAATTGCATTTCACCTTGATAGCTATTGTCACAGCCAGTGTTTCTCCAGATAAGCTGGTTGCGTATGGTGGTGGCAGGGAGGATTGGTATTTCTTGTTTGTCAGCCCGCATGCTGGAAGGGGTGGGGGTCTGGTTCTCACAGTCCAGTGGTGGCCCACGCATGGCACTGGTTCCCAGACTGGCTTGCTAGTGTGTCCTTGTTCTCTCTACCTCAGGTCCACAAATGGTACTGACTCACAGGGAAAGGTATGGGTCTGGCTGTTCCAGTCAGGCGGTGGCCCTTACCCAGTGTTTATGGAACATGTACTGTCTTAGTCTATTTAGACTGCTACAGAAACTAAGTAGCTTATAAACAACATAAATTTCTTATAATTCTGGAGGCTGGGAAGTCCAGGATCAAAACACTCAGAGATTGTCTGTGACCTCACATGGCCTAAGGGGCCTAAGCCCATTAATGGGGGGGCAGACTGAAAAAGGTAAACTAGTTCCTTATATGTTTTTACTCTTTAACATATGTTTAAAACATATATCTACTTGATTGTCAATATCAACACTTCAGGACTTCTATTTTGATTTAGAACATCATTGTTATAATTAGGTGGCTGGCAGAGCCTGGGATAAAGCCAATCTTACATGCTTTACAGAAAAATTTCAAGGTTTATCCTGTAAATATGAACATAGAAATCTTATACTAATTGGTCTCAGTTTTATGTATTTCCAAAAATCAGATTTAGGAATATAGATTTGGGTGGGCATCAGAATTTTTCACTGAGTCTAATGGGATTGGTTATGTGTTTCTCCATTTCTTTCAGTTTCTTTCAGAAGGCTTATATGTTACCTGTCTTACCATCACTCAGTTAAGGAAGTCTTTGACTGGGTTGTATAAATTTGAGTGTTGTTAGTGCCATTTCTTAATGATTTTATTCATGAAAACTTTTCTTCTCCAGGGCAGTTTGGCAGTAGGTGTTCACCTTCTAATTACATGAGCTAGCCTTTCTCTATTGATACCTATTTCTATTAATGGTGTCCAATTCCTTTTCTTTATTTCACCTCTTTGTTGATTGATCGGTTATGGTATTGGGGATTGAACCTAGGACTTTGCACATGTTAGGCTGCACCTACACCGAGCTGCATCTCTAACTCATGATATCTCTAATTACAGACATTGTGCTTGTTAGCTCTGAAGCAGTTGGGACTATTGAAGAGAGATCAGCTGAAATTGATAGCTTGGATTGATGGAGCGGGTGGTTTTCCTGGTTGCAAGACTGAGGTATTCCTATAGTTGAGCTGAGTATGGTATGTGGACACCTAGATCTATCTGTGCCCTGGAAGCTACCTTCTAGCCTTATCTTACCTCTTTCCCACTTTGGTCAGAGGGCCACATTCAGGCAAATAGTACTTGGTGTTTATTTTAATATGAGGCGATTATGAACAGAAGAGGTAAAATGTTATATGTTGTTTTAAATTTTATTTATTTATTTGCAATGCTGCGGATCTAACCCGGAGTCTCACATATGCTAGATAAATGCTCTGCCAATAGAGTATATTGCTAGCCTCTTTATTTCAGTACTATTCTTGAAGCAATTCTAGGGACAGTTACTGCTGTAATGTGTTGCTACGGAAAGACAGCAAATTTCCTCCCTTGTCCTCAAAAGTGGATTTGATTTTCTTCTACTTGCACTTACCCTCTGAAGTTAGTTCCCAATACTGAGGTGTTCTTTGGGCTAAGACTTGTGTGCATAATGGCCTTTTCTTTTCTTTTTTTTCTTTTCTCTTCTCTTCTTTTCTGGCACAGAGTCTCACTATATAGTTCTGGCTGGCCGCAAACTTACTCTATAGCCCAGGCTGGCCTTGAGTTCACAGTGACCTTCCTGCCTCAGCCTCCTGAGTGCTGGGAATTTGGGAGTGTGCCACCACATCCAATGATGGTCCTTCTCTTGAGGAAATTTACAGCCTGTTTTATTATAACCACATTTTGTTTCTGAGACTTAGAGAAGCTGATTTTAAAAGCTGTCATCAACCCTTGTATATTATATTTTTCTTAAATCACAATTAAGAAAAACAGCCTTTTGAGAAAAAATAAGTTATCAAAATTTTTATTGTTTAAGCAAATCTATCTAACTCTTAAATGTTTATGGTTACTGTAGGAACATATGTGGCCTAGGCAAAAGTAAGAAAAAGATGCCAAACCTCAGTTACACATTAGTAGCAACTTCTTTTTGAGTCACAATTAAAAGGCTTCTACAGACTGAGTAAAAAAAAGAAAAAGTCATTTTAGGTTCTTATAATGTTGTTTTGAATTTCTTTTTTAAGTTTTTTTATTGTTGAGACTGGGTCTCCCTGTGTAGTTCAGTCTACCTTGAACTTACCAGGCTGGCCTCAAGCTCACAATTCTGCTTCAGCCTCCTGAGTGCTGGGATTACAGATGTGTGCCATCACACCTAGCTCTTCTTAAATTCTAAGGAAGAAATGTTTAGATGCTGTAAAATGAGTAACAGTTGGTGGGAATACAGGGAAAGGAAAAGGGCCGGCTCAGGTGATCTACACAATCAGCCATCATATTCCAAAAAAACTGAGTACAGTTTGCCAACTAGCTTGTAGAATTGATAATAACTAATGAGTATCCTATTTCTTCTGCCTGTTGGTACAAAACAGTGAGTCGGTTTAAGCGGAAGCACCTTACAGCCATCGACTGCCACCAGTTGGCTCAGAGTCATTTGACTGTGACCCAGGCCTTCGGTCAAAGATGGACAAACAGGGTTCTGAACCGTGGTCTCTATCCTAGACCCAGAACAAAAAGAGGGAATAGGGGTACGTCTTCCTAAAAGTATCTTACATTTCAAAATCTATAGTGTGTGTGCTATTTTTATATCTTTCTGTTTCAAAGTACTTACAGATAATTTCTGCTGTGACTTTGTAGTCCTGGTGTAGTCATTCTGTTTTTTGAATTAACTGTTTATCTCTCTACTTGCCTCATAAACACATGCCTGTATCTTTCCTTTGTTTACATAGATGACTGGATATTAGGTTGTCATATTTAGATCAGCTTCAGTCATTGATTATTTTTTGTCTGTTCTCTTTGGGTTCTGTCTGTAGGTCAAGTATGTCAAAGGTACAACTCTGAGTTTGTCCCAGCTGGCCAGCGACAGTGCACCAATGACATGGCCAAAAGCAATTCTGTTGGCCAGGATAGCTGTCAGGACTCCGAGGGTGACATGATCTTTCCTGCAGACAACAACTGTGCTCTGCCTCAAGGTGATGGAGAGGCAAGATTGGGCTCGTCGAGGTCTGCTTTGCCTTCCAGGAAGAGGTCTCGGTCCTTTGAGGAAGAGAGCAACAAGGCTACAGGGACCAGCCAATGGGATGGAGTCATGAAGAAAACCCCATGGCATCATATGTCTTCATCATGCACAAGGCCTAGAGAGGCCAGGCACGAAGCTGAGCACTGTTTGTCACGGCACTCTGCAGAGTCTGGAGAAACAGAGCAAGATATTGATGAGATTGGTCCAGACCCCATTCCTGACTCATACTATGGGCTTCTTGGGACCTTGCCTTGCCAAGAAGTACTGAGCCACGTTTGTAGCCTGCCTAGTGAAGTCCTAAGGCACATCTTTGCCTTCCTCCCTGTGGAAGACCTCTATGGAAATCTCAGCTTGGTGTGTCACCTCTGGAGGGAGATAATCAGTGACCCACTGGTGAGTCAACTGCTAAGTTGAATGATGTTTCCTCTAAAATCTTCATATACTTCTGATTAGAGTGCCCCTTCAAAAGTGGTAGTTTCCATTGGCTTCAGAATAGTTTCCAAACTCATTAGGGTCCTGTAAGGCCTTCCATGATTGTCCTAGCCTATTATCTCAGCTACTTTGCTGATCTCCTCCAAACATCTCTCTGTATCCTATCTGAAATACATGATTTTCTGTGTCCTGATCATAGACTGTGTGTTCTGGTCCCCCATGGTAGGTAGGGGTCCTTTGATCCCTCCATTGCACTTAAAGGTTCCCTTGTATTTTTGACATCTTACTTCTTTAACACTTAACTCATATTTCTTTCCATTTTATCCTGTTGAAGCTAGTCACTTTTTCCTCTTTGTGCTGTTATAGAAGTTTATACCTCTGGTAGTATAATTTATTACATACTATACAGTATTATGATTTTAGCTTTCCTTAAAATCATCAGCTCATTGGCAGAAGTAATGTAGTTAATCATGTTAATGCTGTGGCTCCCTGTTCTTTCCTGTGCTGTTTTATTAGCCATTTTCCCATCTCAGGGTCAAGTGTTTTTTTGTTTATTTGCCCCACCACCACCAAGGTAAGTTTTTAGGTAAACCTGAGGCCTAGAAGAATGTTTTATTTAGATTGTATATCACTTACACTATTTACAAAGAGTAAGTCAGACATTAATCTCCCTTTTGATGTAAACCTTATTTGTGTTAGTGTTTTGGCTTAGTAAATTGAAAGCTGTCTCATGTGAACTGAATAGTCAGTTGTAGGTAGGATAAGTGAATATTTTTTCCTTTCTGCTCTAGAAGATTCTTGGGATAATGTTCTAATCTAATTTATACTTACCGCTTGAAATGCAAACTAATATATTTTTATCATTACAAAGAATGATGTGATATATTTTCAGTAATCTGTTATAGCCCTCAGATTTTTTTTTTTTGTAGTGTCTGTGTCTGACTTTCATAGTAGGGTATCATGGTAATGGTTGCCTGCTAGAAGTGTTTTTTCCTCTTCGGTTTTTTGAAAAGAATATGCAAAGTATTGGGTTTTTTAAATTTTTATTTTGAGGTACTAGGGATTGAAACCAGGGCCTTTGCACTGAGCTATTTTGAGACAGGGTTTCACTGTGCGCCCAGGCTGGGCTTGAATTTGGGATTACAAATGTGTGTTACCTGGTCCACCTGCTATAATTGGCCCTGAAGTGTTTAGAAGGATTCTCTGGTAAAGGCATCAGTTCTGGGCTTTTCTTTGTTGGGAGGTTGTTGATTATAATATGTTCAGTCTTTTTGCTCATTATTGGGCTGTTCAGATTTTCTCTTTCTTCTAAATTAAGTCTTGGTAGTTTTTATGTTTTGGGAATTTATTCATTTCTTCTAAGATACTCAATTTGTTGCTATTTGGTTTTTATAGTAATCTCTTACAATTATTTTATTTTTTGGCATCAGTTGTAATGTTCCTTTTTTACTTGCTGAGAGTTTATTAACCTCTAAACAACTTTTTTTTTCTGTTTTTCTGTATTTTTATTCTAATCTGTGTTATCCTTTCTTCTACTTTGGGTTTAGTTATTTTTTTTTTCCTATCTAGTTCCTTGAATAGTAAGGTCAGTTGTTCATGTCACCTCTTTTTTAGTGTAAATATTTATAGCTATGAGCACTGTTTTCACTGCATTCTATAAGGTATGCTGTGTTTTCATTTTCATTTTTCTCTCTTTTCCTCTTCTTTTTTCTCTCTACCTCTCCCTCCATGCACACATATGTACGTATTCACATACAGAGTCTACAAAAAGTGTATATGCACTTCAAGGAAAGAAAACTTGTATAAATGTTTTAATACAAAATTTATTGAGACATCATGAGGTTAATACAAGTTACCTTTTGCCTCTGTAATTGCAAGAGGTGTTCAGAGTGGTGACCATGAGCTTCCAGATGTTTATTAGTACAGTAAACTGCTGCTTGAATAACCTTGGCCATTGAGATTGCTGTTTATGCATTTTTCAGTTTCTGCTCTAGTTTTTTTTTTTTAATTTTATTTTAAAGGGGGTGAAATTAAACACAACACAACAGGACAGAACGGGACATAAGAAAGCATAAATTTCAAAGTGAGACAACCAGAGAGCTTCTGTCTATCTGTCATATTGTCTCTTGTTTTCTTCCAAATGGTTGTCCATATCTTTGCATACAGGGAGCTCATACTAAATAACATAGCCAATCTTTTCACAAGATGTGTAGTTCACTGGCTGCCACTTGCTAAGGGGGGTGGGGCAGAGGACTGGGGACAGGACGACATGAGATGTTTGATTCTCAGCCTGTGCGCTGGCAGGCTCACAGCCACCCCCCAGAGAGGGGAGGAGTTCCTTGTTCTCCTGGCATCCCAAGTCAACCGCATGGTGCAGGTCCTGATGCACCAGGATCTCTTTCCTTCGGGCAGCCGAAAGTCTGCCACACTCACAGCCACCCCTCAGAGAGGGGAGGAGCTCCTTGTTCTCCTGGCACCCTGAGTCAACCGCACGGTGCAGCTCCTGACAGGCCAGGGACTCTCTCCTGCAGGCCTCCCGAAAGTCTGCCACACTTACCTGCTATTTCTGTCTAATGAATTGACCATTACATGTCCAAAGTTCTGAAATGGCCAACAGACCACAGAAAGAATTCTCTTTAGGCTCCTGTTTATAACTAGCAGCTACAGCAATCTGCTGGCCTTGCTTCAGGGCCACTCTAGTTAGTTTTTTGTGACACATGACACTCTAGGGTTGCCCATACATTTTACTTTTCCTGAAGTGTGTATATATTTTTAATTATGAGCTATTACTGCTTTTCAGATGGTAGAAGCTTGTCTGTCTATGGTTTAATCTGCTCTCCAATAGCCATTACCTGTATATTATTTTGTTGTGGTTTTTTCACCATATAGTTCATTCCTTGGAAAAAGCTGTATCATCGATACCTAATGAACGAAGAGCAAGCCATCAGCAAAGTGGATGGCATCCTCTTGAATTATAACATAGAAAAGGAGTCAGACTTGTGTGTACTGAACCTCATACGGTGAGTGTCTTCTAAGGGAGACAGTTTTTTAAGTCCTTTGTCATACACCATGGTTATCTTTCTTGTGGATTCTTGCTGAATGTTTTACAGATTCATAGCCACCACTAAATGCTCCCCAAGTATAGACCCTGAGAGGGTGCTGTGGAGTCTGCGGGATCATCCCCTCCTTCTTGAGGCAGAGGCGTGTGTGCGTCAACACCTGCCTGACCTCTATATGGCTGCTGGGGTATGTTAAGAGGCTGTGGGCAACTGCGTGTGGGCAGATGGTATCCTTTTTTCATGGTGAGAAAATGCATTCATGATTAAGTTCAGTTAAAGATTACTTTTTCAAAATCTTCGTTTACTTTCTCAAGGCTTTGGAGTATTAATCTCATTGGTCCCCTTGGTGAAGTATAATTACAGATTCTTGAATTTGGAAGGAATTTTAATAAACGTTTTTCCTATAATACTGAGGATTCTTTTCTGAAATATTCCTGAAAAATGTTATCTAGCCCCTGAAAACTTTTAGATTTCTTTATAAGACAGCCCACTCTATTGTTGACAGCTTTTGTTATTTGAAAGAGACTGAGAAATTCAAGGTCTTACCACAGACACATAGTGAGGAAAGAAGCTGAAAGTAGTCCTCAGTTTCCTGACTTTCAGCTAGCTGCTCCTCATTCAGATCACCGTTTTTATATTTTATCTTGGAAGCCACATGTGGCCCCTTGTGTGTATTCTGCTAGCCACAGAGGGCTGGAAATCCCAACATCTGCATTTCTCTTTCTGTCCTGAGTGAAGTGATGGCTGGTGGTAGTTACAGAAAACTGCATTTCTTTCATAGGATGGTTGTAGCAAGATGGGCACAAGGAAAGGTTCTGTTTCTTACAGTCATTTGAGAAGCTGGGCTCAGTTCAGATGACCTGTCAGTGGCACCTGAGCCCCAGACCCACCTCTCCTTACTGGTTTTGTGGTGTGATTCTTCGTGATTATATTCTGCACCCTGCCCCCTCCTCCCATCCTGTGCACTTCACTTTGCAGGGTGTTAATGTCTGGGCTCTGGTGGCAGCCATGGTGCTCCTCTCCAGCAGCGTAAGTGACATCCAGCAGCTACTGTTCTGCCTCAGGAGACCCAGATCCACAGTGACCATGCCAGATATCACCGAGACCTTATACTGCATAGCTGTGCTCCTCTATGCCATGAGAGAGAAGGGGATCAACATCAGCAACAGGTAATGTCCTGGGACGAAGGAAGGAGACGCTGTAGTAAAATGAGAAGCTCTTAGACTCGGTACTGGTCCTTGCCGGGCCACTTTCCAACGTTTACCTCAGTACATCAGGCAGAATTAAGCAAGCAGTAACACTCATTGTTCTGCCTTAGTTTCTTTTTCTATAGAACGGAGAGACTAGAAGAACTTTGTATATAAATAGAGGTATACAGCACTGTGTGAACATAAAGTACGGTAATATTATAAGATCTTGCTATAGCTAGGTGTGGTGACACATGCCTGTAATCCTAGCCCTTGGGAGACTTGAGTTTGAGGCCAGAATGACCCTGTTTCCAAAAAAAGAAAGAAAAATATAAATCTCACTAAGGCAGTTCTTACATTCATGGGTAGCAAAGTCTTAGGTGATGTCCCCTCACTAAGACAAAACCATCCTATTTATGTCTGGTTATATTTTCCCAGGAAAACATTAGGATGTGTTTTTCTCCATTTTTTACTTGGGAGATGGGCTATAAATAATGTGTAAAAGTCTCATCCACTGTCTCATCTAAGGGTGTAAAATACTTTAGTGAGTGCTATTTCAGAGTGACCTTGATGGTTTCTTCCACCCAACTGACGACATGGGCACAGGTCAGTTTTCTAAGGGATGTATGTGTTCAGCAGATATCACACTTCTGCTGCATGACAAATAGCTATCCAGGCACTGACAACTCTCCTTATTCTAATGGAGGAAGACAGAATACTTATGCAAGTGTATGAAATAGAACATCTTAGTGTAAGTGTTGTAGAGAAAATAGAACAGTGTGATGTGAGAGGGAGGTGGAGAACATTGCCTTAGATTGCATGAGAAAATGCGTCTCTCAGAAAGTAGCTTCTGAATGTTAAAGAGGAGCCACCATTTTGAGGTTTGAGGGAAGAGCATTTTGAGAGAGGAAATAAATTACTTCAGAGTGCAAAGAATGAATGCATTTGGTATGTATGAGGAGGAGAAGCCCAGTGTGGCAAGACTGCCATGAATAAGGAAGAGACTAGTGTAAGATTCTGAGACACAGATAGAGACCATGTGAGGAGACATCTTGCAGGTCATGATTAGAAGTTGTAATAGAATCCTCAGTATGGTTGGCTGTTATAGAGAGGCCCACCCTCTGACCTGGAGTGGTAGAGCCAAGTAGCATGACAGTGCAGCCAATGCTCAAGAAGCAGTGGAAACCCTGAGAGGATGACTCTTCTTCACGGAAGGACAGTGGCTCCAGAAATTAGTGAGCCCCAGATGAAATGTATCTGGGAGCACCAGATGAACAGTAGTCCAGTCTTTGGTGAGGTGCAAGGAGGGAACATTATTCTCCAGAAATGTCTGAGCATTTGCCACATTTCTGAGTTATGTTTTAGTTAAGTATGGTTTATGTTATGTCCCACTCCATGGCATTATAGGCAAGAAACAGCTTTACGGTCTGAGCTAGCCAAGACAGATGCACAGATGATGAAAAATGGCCTCACATGGATGTAGATGAGGAACAGAAGGTATATCTTAGTCTTCTTGCATCACCACAGGAAAGTACTATGGACTAAGTGACTTAAGCGATAGATGTTTAGTTTCTCATAGTTGTGCAGGCTGGATGTCCAAGTCCAAGGTGGTGATAGGTTCAGTTCCTGTGAGGAGTCAGATTTCTGGCTTGGAATCACTTTTTCTCTGTGTTCCAACAAGAGATAGAAAGAGACAACCTGGTGGTATTATCTCTATAAAGACATGAGTCTTTTGGGATTGGGGTCCTAGCATTATGATCTCCTTTAGTCTCCATTCCTTTCTTATTTCAGTCACATTTGGAATTAGAACTTCGATGTATGAGCCTCAGGATAACACAGTTCAGTCTGTAATAGTGTAATATGTTGTAGTTGTAGTTGTCCTTGTTGCTTATATACATTTCTTCCTGCTTTACCTGTGAAATAATATGACCAGATTTTGAAATGTGTTATTAAAGGTATCTGTTGGATCAGAGAGTGGTACTTAGAGCTGCATACCTCTCACTGTGGGGTGGAAGCAGTATACTTGGGGGTCTCCAGAGCTCAATTTGGGTTCAGTGTACACATGTAAATGTTTTAGAATAGTTTATGGTAGGCAAACCATACTTTTATTGATTGAACTTTGTTATCCGGGTCCTTCTTACTGATTTGGAGGCTTGTTTATTTTTGTCCTTGGTAATTATTACCTCATTAGCCATTAAGCACCCTTCCTTTGTAAACCAATATCACGTCCAAGAAGCAGCCAGCAGAGCAGCTGAGGGTCTGAAACATAATGGTATTAAGTTTATCTAGAAAGTTGAGTTATTTGAATAGGAATCTCATTTTTAGTAGTATAGTTTACACTTGTTTTCCATAAGTTCTTTTCTTTTGGTGGGAGGAGTGGTGCTGATGATTGAATCCAAGGCCTCACGCATGCTAGGCATGTATGCTACCAACTGAGTTGCTAAGCCCTCAGCTCCTGTTAGTACTTTTTTGATATTTTTGTCTTTAAAGGTCTCAGCTAGTGCCGTTGTCTTAAGATGTCATATTCTCTTTCTCCTTTTGATGTCACATGCAGAAATAAGGTATTTTTCTCAGAAGTGTGTTCCTTGAGGGGATTTCGGTAAGTTGTAGATGGATTTAAATTCTTTTCATTTTTTTATAAACTGGTAGGAGCTATTTTCTTTTTAGAAAATGGTAAAAGTCTTAAGTATATCTGAGGAGAAACACACAGATAGTGACTTACGTTTGAAAGTCTCTACATCTACTTGTTTTTTCCTTGTTAGGATTCACTACAACATTTTCTATTGCCTATATCTTCAGGAGAATTCCTGTACTCAGGCCACCAAAGTCAAAGAAGAGCCATCTGTCTGGCCCGGGTGGGTATATGTTCTAAGTGGGGATATGTATGTTGTCTTCCATTCTTGACTCATTTTCATATGTAAGGAAGGAGGTGTTTTGTTTGGAAACTTTATTGAAGCCCAAGTTACATTATGTAAATTTCACCAAATTGGTGGTTTTGGGTAGACTTACTGAGTTTTGCAACCAGAATCATAGTCTAGGTTTTAAGCATTTTTTATCCCTCTATGGAACCAAATTTTGTTTATCCAGTTTGCCTATTTGGTTTTTTTGGATAGTATTCCTGAGCTTTTAAATTCCTTTCTACTCTTCTGATTTTTTTTCTCTAATGATTGTAGCAAGAAAACAACCATCCAGCTTACACATGAACAACAGCTGATTCTGAACCATAAGATGGAACCCCTCCAGGTGGTGAAAATCATGGCTTTTGCAGGTAAGGGAGCTCACTTTAGCTTCCTGAAACAGAGGGTCAAGTTCATGATGTAGTTGTTTCTGTTACCACTGCATTCCCCTTCCTGTTCCTGTCAGAGTACCTTTACCTTGATTGTTTATTGAGCTAATTCAATCAAATACTCTCAAAAGTCACGGAGTACTTGCTTTCTCCTAATACTCCAAGAAACATTCACATTAGATTTCCTGTTTAGACAGGTTGTTCATAGGAGTTAATTTGTAGGGTTTAACACACGGTTGATTGAGCACATCCCTTATCATTGAATGAGCTTAGTCACTGGTGGCTTGTGGAAAGGCAGATCGTGTTAATCTGCTCGAAGGTTTCAGTACTCTAATTTTGGGTGATGATAATCTTGTGGAACCTTCTTTGATTTGATCTAGCTACTTCCTAAATATGTTGTGACTGTTCTTCCTCAGTCAGCTGAACTGATCTGCTTACAGTCTCTGGAAGTACTGGCTGGTCTTTTGTCTGATCAGTAGCTCTTGCTATTTTCTCCACCTTGACTCCCTTCCTGCCACTCTACTTTTCTGCCTAAAAATCCTGATGACAATTTAATTTATTAAATGCCTGCAATGTGCTTGGCTTGGGTGCTTGTATTAACAACGTTCTGTAAAAGTGGTTACTTACTTTATAATGCCAAAACTCAGAGAGACTTGCTCCAGATTAAATAAGCAAAGAAGTAGTGGAAACAGTTCAAAACTGGCTCTGTCTCTCCAAAGATGTACCCTCTTGTCTTTGCTTTCCTTCCCTTCCCATCTGTTTTTCTTCTTCTAGCTCTTTTTCCCTTCTCTTTTCCCTCCCCACTCTTTCTTTTCTTCTTCCTTTCTTTGATATGCAGTGTTGACTTTTTCAGTCATTTGAGTCCTAAATACATGATTGCTGAACTCCTACTGTAATTAATTATGTTAATTATTTAGTACCTGATTACAACATAGTGAAAATAGCCAACATATGCATTTTAAAAATACTTCCAAATTACTTCATCAGTCTTCAAAATAGCCCTGGCAGGTAAGAAAAGATACACCTATTTTTCTTCCTTTACAGGTGAGTGTTTTTGGTTTGAAATCCATATTCTTTTTCACTATACTGTGTTATCATACTCTCATTTTGTCTGTTTCACTTTGTGTTGTTTATTTCTAACTAGATTGTTACGTAAGTTTTAAAAAATGTCTCAATTAGCATACAGCTGAACATATCAGTAGTTGCTCATGTACTTGTGACTATGAAATTGAATAACTGAAAAATGAATAGTGGAGAGGCAGAGCAGACAGAAGAGTCCAGAGTGGCTCAGAATTCGTAGTCCATTTGCATGCTCTTCCTTTAGAAGCATGAGTGACTATCAGGTCAGCAGTAGCTACTGTTTATTGAATTCTTACTACTGGATACCTGGATGTTTGTCTTTGTGCTCAGAAACTCTACAGTTCAGTGTTCTCACATACAAGGACTGATTAAAAATTACAGTGTGTGTTTAAATAAAACAGCTGATCATAATAAAAGACACATCGCTTTTAATCTCCCTTCAAATACACCTTCCTTTAAACATACTTACCCCAATCATTCTTGTAACTTTCTGAAGCAGTGCTGAAAGTCCTTTTTTATGACTGTTCTTACAAAGTATGATTTAAAAAAAAAATGCAGTAAATGTTGCCAAGTGCCATCCAGCAGGGAGACAGGTTCATAAAAATATTACAGTTTGTCCTTATCTACTTCATTCATTAGATCTGGTACCACGTGACATTTGGTTTTTTTCCCAAATGTCAAAATGACCATGAAAGGTAAATGTTTTGAATCGATTCAGGACATCAAGGGAGTCATAACAATGCAACTAAATTAGGATATTCATGAAAGAGGACTTCCAGAATTGCTTCAGAAAGTGTCGAGAATGATGGGATAAATGTACTTGAAGTGAAATGGAGTGTTTTGAGGGGTATTAATGGCAATGTATCTTTTTCCATAATTTTTTTTCTTTTGAGAGGGGCTCACTATTTAGTTCAGGCTGTCCTTAAACTCAGCAATCTGTCTGCCTCACCCTCACAAGTGCTGGTAAGATAGGCATGTGCCACCACACTTGGCATCATAATAAAGGATTTTTAAATTTAAACATTCATCACATTTTTTAATCGCAAGTAAATTGCTCAGGAGCAGCCTGAAATTCAGTGATGTCAAGTAGCTTACCCTTTTTGTTACTCAGCTAGAATTTGCCACAACCAAAGTCCTAGTCCACCTTAATCTCACTTAAAATCTGCTACTCTTTTTATGGCACCACTTTTACCAGTATTGAAATCAGTCATGATATCAAGCCAGATGTGGGATAAGCCTAAACAAGACTTGACTGGGGAATCCTTTGGAATGCTTTGCCTGGTCAGAGGGTCAATCCTCTCCTCTTGGCTTCTGCAGGCACGGGAAAGACCTCTACTCTGGTCAAGTATGCTGAGAAGTGGTCTGAGAGCAGATTTCTGTATGTAACATTCAACAAGAGCATCGCAAAGCAGGCTGAGCTCGTCTTCCCCAGCAATGTCGTCTGCAAAACCTTCCATTCCATGGCCTATGGACACGTTGGGCGGAAGTGAGCATTACTAGGGCTAATGTCATTGTCATTTCTGATACTGTTTTTCATATAGTAATTGTTAGTCTCACATATGAACTTGTCCCACAACATTAAGAAAATGTAAGGCTGTTATCTCTATAGGCAGGAGAAAGATAGTTTCAGTGATTTGTACTTTGATCCCATGAAAATATTTTGTTTACAGATAACAGTATTATGCTGAAAGGGGGATTCTTATATTTGTAAAATTGAAGCACAGAAAGTTAAAATGATTTGTTTAAAGTTCAGGATATCACAAAGATACATTTTAAGCTTTCCTTGGCAGAAAATGGGTGGAGCTGCAGATGAGATGTGTATGTGCAAGTGTTCCTGGACATAGGGTTCAAGGAACTTTGGGTGTTCTCTTGGGGGCCACTTGAAGGCTGGACCACTCCTTGGAATGATAGCATCTGCTGAGAGCTGACTTCTTCTCTGGATTGTAATACTTGAGTTACTGAAAGCCTGTTGTGAGCCATTTTCAGATCAGACATGGACCTTGCAGAAGGCCCATGAATGATGCCTGGAGTGACATTGTAATGTCACTGCAGAGAAGTGGGGAGGCATTAAATATAATAGTGCCAGTAAAGCCAGATACTGTTCATTTGGAATATGCATTTACAGGTACCAGCAAAAGAGGAAGTTGAATCTCTTCAAGTTAACACCTTTCATGGTCAATTCTGTCCTTGCTGAAGGGAAAGCTGGATTCATAAGGGCCAAACTAGTGTGTAAGACTTTAGAAAACTTCTTTGCCTCAGCCGATGAAGAGCTAACTATTGATCATGTGCCTATTTGGTGTAAGAACAACCGAGGACAAAGAGTCATGGTTGAACAGAGTGAGAAACTGGTGAGTATCACATATCTCACATTTTAGGAATTTGGTATTACATTTCATTTATTTCTTCAGAATTGTTCATAGGAAATTGAAGATGAACAAATGAAATTATAGGCCCATCATGGCACTTACGAATTATATGATATTTTCTCTTGGGAGAAAACAGAAATTTCAATCCTCATCATAGTCTTCCCAGGTAATGGATGAGAATATTGAGTGACTTACCATAGTTTAGAAATTCATCACTAGGTGTTCTGGGCCTGGGATTTGATCTCATCTGCTGATTTGGAAAATTCTTATTTTTTTATTTTGCTATCGGAAAAGTTTCTTTTCTTGGTTAGTCATTTGCTGTTCTTTTTTTGAATTGTCAGTCATAAATCGAGAAGAGTAATTGAGCCTTTTTTGGCTCACCAGCTGTTGTGATCTTTCATCATTGCTTCACTGTGCCTGGTGTGGCCTCAGCTTCTCCTCTTGGCCCTCAGATCCCTCCATTGTTAAGTTCACAGGCTGCTGTGGAGACTTAGGTTGGGGACCTCCCCCTCTCTTTTGTGATGATCCCTTTGTTTCTGCTGCTGTATGTGAAAGTGAAAATGTGATTCCAGACTGCTGTCTTTTCTAGGGTCTTAAACTTTGGGTTCCCCTTCCACTTGCTTTTTAGAATGGTGTCCTTGAAGCAAGCCGACTTTGGGACAACATGCGGAAGCTGGGGGAATGCAGAGAAGAGGCTTACAAAATGACTCATGATGGTAGGCAAGTTTTCAGACGTTGGTGTCTGTGAGATGGGACGGCTTTCCTTGTGAGTTATGACTCTTGCTGCTCCCCTCTTCCAGGCTATTTGAAACTCTGGCAGCTGAGCAAGCCTTTACTTGCCCCTTTTGATGCCATCTTTGTGGATGAGGCACAGGACTGTACTCCAGGTGATAAACTATTCAGGACACCCGTAGTCTCAGTACATAGAAACAGCATCGTGATTGTGTAAGAGGACATGTGTGGAATAAGTTGATTATTCTTATTTGTGCTAAATAAGAAGAATAAATGACATTTAGCCATTCAGAAATCCTTTTTATTTCACTTAAGTTGTCTCTTCCTCTCATCCAAAGCAGATTTATCTTTCTTCATATTTTGCTCAGGTTGTTAAAATGTTGACTGAGTAGCTCGTCAGATGGTAGAAACCTAGACTCATACTGAGTGGGCAAGGTAGTCTGTTTAGTTTGTGCTGTATATTTTTCAAATGATTAGTGAAAACTAGATGTGTTATGAGCATGACTTGCTAGGTCATATGGTCATATTTGAGTCTTATAATATGAGAGAAAGGCAGTTTATCTCCTTTTATATTTGCCTGTGTGTTTTCTTACACTCAGTAATTCATCTAGGATTAGAAATAATCTGTATTCCCAAGGCCAGAAACTGTTTATTATAATTTTTTAATTGAGTACCTATCCTGCAGGAAAACACAATATTGTCCATCACGTGTTGACTTAACTTTTACAAAACCATTTTCATCCTTTCTTTTTTTAAATACAATTTTTACCCCCTTTGGGCTGCATGAGTAGTCCTTCAGATTTCTCATTTTTCCTCCTATTGGTTGCAGCTATCATGAATATAGTTCTATCTCAGCCATGTGGGAAGATCTTTGTAGGGGACCCACACCAACAGATATATACCTTCCGTGGTGCAGTCAATGCTCTGTTCACAGTCCCCCACACGCATGTCTTCTATCTCACACAGGTAAGAGCTCTGTCTGCTTCTGAGTCCCCATAGTGTATATAAGCAAGCATTATATTACCCCTCTTCATTTTTTTATGCATCAGCACTGGTGTAAGGTATTTTGCTAGGTTTGCAGTGTATAGCACATCCTTACTTTGAAGCAGTTGTACCTCTTTACTTTTGTTGCTATTTTCACATTTGCAGTGATAATGCATAAAACTGCTGGTTCTGACTCATGAATCGGGCTGTGGCAGAAACCAGGCTAACAGTCATAAACCTTCAACACATTCAGAGTTCAAAACACAAAATGCAACTCACTTAACCATGTCCTTGATGAGTAAGCAAAAACGATGAGCATATTACCTTTTGACACTTGACAGTCTTTTTAATCCTCTGTATGTTGAAATAGGAACCACTGACAAAGTGCTTCTGCTGCAGACTGAAGCCTTATGGCTGTCCAGGAATGGCAGTTACAGCGGAAGTAGGATGCTAAACTGGCTGTTTCATTCTTGTAGTGCTGTTTCCATTTGATCTTACAAATTACCTCTGGTTATTCTGAGCTGAGTATTTGGTATTTTCTCAAATATAATTGAAATGAGCCCTGATATCAAGGAAAGCAGCTAACAGTGTTTGTAGCCAAGTATTTTTTTTTTTTCAAAGATAAGATTCTGGCTTTAAGTAAACTTAAAATTTTGGAGAGACTTGTGTCGGCCATGGTGAGTGTGACAACTCAGTGTCCTTGACTTTGCAAAAAGGTGGTTAACCATTCCTTCCTTTCCAAAACTCATTTTCTTTGAGGCTAAATTTTCTTCCTAACCTTAGCCATGATAATACAACGTATCAAAGTAGACCAAATGCAGATGTAATTATGAGAAGCCAGGATTTGTTCAAGAGATTTGTAAAAAGTGTCAAAATAGTGCCACTGTTTGCACTATTTTTTGTTTGTTTCAGGAAATAAAGTTATGATTCAAGACAGTATTCTTTATGCTATCATGTAATAGATTGCTATTATTGTTCTGAAATGAATTGTCTAATATGGTAAATATGGATGTATATACCTCATGTAAAATGTCTTTGAAAAGTTCAACTTGTAAAAGTGTGAAAGGTCCTGAGACCAGAGATTTCAGAGCTTCTGCTTTTAATAAAAACTCCCCTTACCTAGAGGATATGTAGTGTGTCATCTGTGTTAAGGAATAAATGTGCTTTGCAATGTTACTTAGAGGTCTCTGGACTCTTGTGATTGTCCACCCTTTGGTTCCCATTACTTTAGTGTTTTAGCATCAGCTCAGAGTACTTTTGTTTTTTATTTATTTTATTTTATGTTATGTTATGTTATTTATTTTGTCTTTTTGAGACAGGGTCTTATATGTGGTTCAGGCTAGCCTTGGGCTCACTTTGTAGCCCAAACTGGTCTCCAACTTGCAAAGATCCACCTGCCTCAGCCTCCCCAGTGCTATAATTACAGGAATGTGCCACCACGCCTAGCTACTTTTGTTTTTTAATTATCTTATATTTTATTTGTTTGGAGTTTTTTATTAGTTTGCCGTTTATCTTTTTTGAGACAGGGTATCACTGTGTTGCCCAGGCTGGCCTCAAATTCCCTATTCTGTCCCAGCCTTATGAGTAGCTGGGATTACAAGCATTAACTACCATACCCAGGCTTACTTTTTGTAGAACAGTTATAGATATGCAGAAAAATGGAGATGAGAATACAGAGAGTTGTCATATACCCTGTATTCAGTTTCTCCTGGTACTGTAGTAACATCTTACATGAATATGGAACACTTGTCACAAATTATGAACCAATTTTGATGTATTATAAAGTCCAAAGTTTATTCAGGCTTTAGTTTCTGAATAATGACTTTTGCTATTCTAGGATTCCATCCAAGACTTCATGTTACACACAGTTGTGTTTCCTTAGACTTTTCTGGACTATGACAGTTTTTCATACTTCTCTTTTTTTTGATGACTTTGAAAATTTTGAGAAGTACTATTCAAGTATATCCATATGACCCTATCCTGGAATTTGTCAGATATTTTTCTTAAGATTAGACTAAGGTTATAATTTTGGGAGGTAGAGCAGAGAGGTAGAGTGCCATTTTTATCACATGATATCAAGGGTAAACGTTATCTATATGGTTTATGACTGTTGATGTTGACCTCGAACAGCTGACTAAAAGAGTGTTTGTCATGTTTCTTCACTATAGTACTGCATACTGTGGAAGGAAGTCCCTGTATTGAGCCCATACCTTGAGGAATAAGTTTTA
Source organism: Dolichotis patagonum (assembly GCA_004027295.1). Taxonomy (NCBI): domain Eukaryota; kingdom Metazoa; phylum Chordata; class Mammalia; order Rodentia; family Caviidae; genus Dolichotis; species Dolichotis patagonum. The sequence goes on from PVJX010007010.1 coordinate 64,758, forward strand.
GAATATCTCATGAGTTATTTAGAACTTTTTTGGAGAGGAAACTTGTCTTTTCTTTACCATTACATGATAGCATAAAGATATTTGTGTATTCAGTGATTTATGTATCACAATATATACTCATAAGTATTTCTATTATAATTTGAGTTATGGTTTACTCCAAATAGTTTTATAGTAACAAAATATTATGTGTAGAAAGTTTAGTTTTCCATTGACTGTATTATTGCTGTTCATGAAAACATGTAATCTTACTACTTTAAATCATGAGTGCATGGAAAAAGGCAATAAATATTATGAGTTTGGGAAAGAATGGTATCTTTCTAGCTGGAGTGGTCAAGGAACAGGTTTTGTGCTGGGATAGGAAATGATTGAGACAACTGAAAAGTGTTTTTGGACTAAGCGAGGCAGCTTGAGAGGAGATGGGAGAAGTACAGGGAATGTGCAGTAATAGCCATTCTGCTTGTGGCTGGTTTGAGCAGGACAGTAGTTATTAATTACTGATGAAAGGAGTCTCAAAGGCAAGGAAGAGACACATACCTTCTGTTAACCTTTTGTGTAACTTAAACCTTGTAATATTTGATTTTTGAAAAAAAAAAGGATGGATTTGCTTAAAAGGAAAGTTAAGTATATCTCTTGTGTTCTCTCTCTCTCTCTCTCTTTCTCTCTTTCTCTCTTTCTCTCTGTCTCTTTTATCCTAATGCGTATTAGCTCTTTCTGTAGCTAAGAAATGTCTTAAACGATTTTCGGGAGAGTTTCATCTGGCAGAGTGAAAGAGAATTGATTGACAGTGTGAGGAGCCTAGAAGTAAAGAGGCCAAATAGATGAGGTCTGAAGTTTGAGTATCTAGGGAAGCTGGTAGTAGGGCTAGGAAAAGATAGGATAGATAGGATGATGAAAGAATGATCAGGATTTGGATTTGGGGGTAAGGAAGAGGAAAAATAGATCACTCTAGGGTTTCAAGACAGAAACTGCTGTTTTTAACACTTAAAATAATTTGTCAGCAATCTTTGATCTCCAGCTTCCTGTTTGGGTACAACTGTTTTACTGTTTTAGGGAGTTTCCAGATCCCCTTCCCATGTAGGGTGAGTCAGGGATTGACAGTGAGAGAGGTGAGCTCATGTATACTAAGGCAGTAAGACTCTTTGTTTTGTTTCCAACAGAGTTTTAGGTTTGGTGTGGAAATAGCCTATGTGGGAGCTACTATCTTGGATGTCTGCAAGAGAGTAAGGAAGAAGACATTGGTTGGAGGAAACCATCAGAGTAAGGCTTTTAATGTTCATTTATTTGCTACAAAAGTTAATTGTGTCGTTTAATTTGATTTGCCACAGAATTTGTTCTTTGTCTTCAAAGGTGGCATTCGAGGTGAAACAAAGGGACAAGTGGCTCTATTGTGCCGGACAAATGCCAATGTGTTTGATGAGGCTGTACGGGTGACTGAAGGAGATGCACCATCAAGAATCCATTTGATTGGGGTAGGGCAAATTTCTGTTGACTTCTTTATATACAGAAATGTTGTAAACAAACATGCTCAGTGAAAATATCCAACTTCATTAGGGTTCGTACAGGAGAGCCTTTAGTTTTTGCCTCTTTTTATCAAACTGAATCATGACTGCAGTTTTTATTCTTGGCCAGTCTGGTTATGCTAGTGAAACATTCCTGTAGCACATTTAAATAAAATGTTTCTAATAGAAACATTCCTGTAAAGTCAGATCCAATAAGGACTGAGGATCTTTTTTTCCATTGTTTGTGAATGAATGCTCTTCTTACAGTGGGCTATGTAGTGAGTATGCTTGCTGCCTGAAGCTTTTCTGACTGTGTGTTATCTGTTAGTGTAAGATAGCTGAACTGACTACACACTGGTAGCACTAGTTATTCTAAAACATTTGGAGTTAAACCCTGGGTTCTAGCCCTGGCTCTGTCACTAACTTGAGTGGCTTGGGGCAAGTCACAATTACGTGTGCTTCATTCTCTCCATCTCTAAGACAAAACAGTGCCTTTCCCTGACCTGTTTCACAGGGAAGATAGAATAAAATGAAGCAAAAGATACTCAATTACAGAACATATTTTTGTGGGCCTACTAGGTGCTAGGTACTCAATATATGTAGTGAGTGATTCATAATCAGAAGGTGTTTGATACTTTTTTTTAAAATAAATTTTATACATTCATGTGATAGAAATTTTGGAACTAAAATGAAAAATTACATATAACCCTAGTGTTTCAGTAGTACTTTTTATTTTTGCTAATTATTTTTGTCTTTGTCTTTATAGTATATTTTTTTATAATTGAAATTATGATGTATAGAAAATTGTATGCTTTTTTCGCTCAATGCAAGCATATTTTCTTTCATTGCTGTTGTAATTGCTTTATAATAGTTCATTTAGTGGATATAGCATAAGTTAGCCATTTCATTATTGTAAGTGAATAGTATTTTTGGACTATCATCTGTCTGGGACATGATATAAAGTAAGTTGTTCCCTTTTCCTCTGTTGCATCCTCTTCCTACCTGTGTCATGTGTCACTATTGTGATTCCATCTCTGCTTGTGAGTTATAGTGTATTCTGTCTTATTTCACCGTTTCATATGTCCTTCTCCAAAACATGAAGAGCATGTTCCTAGATCCAAGAGCTCCTTGCTCTTGGAGCAAGGAGCCTGGTCATTCTGTCTACTGGGTCTGGTGCCATGTGAGGGCTGGACCCCTACTCGCCATTCAGCAGTTACTGCTTAGTTAGAACAGGGTTACTATGGCACAGTTAGGCCCTTCTTCCAAGAGCTGACCTTTAAAATCATGGAAAAATCTGGACCTACAGACAGTATTTCTTTCTCACAAGAAATAGTAGTATTCCCAATCAACACTTTTTATTCTCTTTGTGACAACCTTTCCTATTTCTGGAGGTAGATTTACATTGCCCTTTTGTTGGTGAGAAAGCAGTGTCCTGTTAGGTCTCACCTTTTTTAAAAACATAGGAAGAGTTTGAGGTAGTAGCTAAAATTTAGAACTTGATAATTCCGAGTTTCCAGCCTACACAGTAATCCAGTGCTGTGTGCTTGGTGAAGTTCCTTACTTGACTTGGGTGCCGTGTGAGATCATTTCCAAGAAACAATCTCATTTAAAGATCCTATGCCTACATTAGATTTATTTTGTTTTGTTAAGAAGCAAAAGAAAACAAAAATCCCACCAAAAAACTTTTTCAGGGGATTAAATCATTTGGATTGGACAGAATCATTGATATTTGGATCCTCCTTCAGCCAGAGGAAGAGCGGAAGAAACGTGAGTACCCAGTGGCCTGGAGCAGTGAAAGGCAGCACTCAAGGGACAAAGATGGGGACAGTTTGGGTTGGTTTTGAGTCACGGTTCTTGTCATCCTCCCAAAAAAGTGGCTCTTTTCCCTCAAAGAGAGGACTGCCTGAGGCCTCTTGTTTGCAGAGGTACTGACAGATTTTTCTGAAGCCTTCTCTCAGGAGTCTCATTACTTGCCATTATGGTCTCTTAGGTTGTCTTCCCCTGCCTCTGTGTCTTCCTGGGCAGCTTTGTACATTGATATCTCCGCATTGGGCCCCACGTAACTTCTGGTGTTTTCATAGCACTTTTCTTTTCCTTTTGATTGCGCTGTATCAAATCCCTGTGAAGTAGGTGAGGATCTCAAGCCTAGGGCGGTAGATCCTCAGTTGGAGACGGAGAGATCACCACACTGACTTGCCTAGGGACACACGGTGAGTTAGTGATGCAATCAGGACTGGAACCTGGGTCTCCCAACTCCAAGCCCTGGTTAGGAGTGTGCAGCTGCTGCCTTAGAGTTAGGATAGCCTGCCTCATTGTGACCTGTGTTTGTGTTCTCCTCAGGAAACCTCATCATTAAAGACAGTTTCATCAGAAGATGGGCACACAGAGAGGGTTTTAGTGGCCTCAAGGGGTACGTGACAGCTGCAGAGGACAAGGAACTTGAAGCGAAGATTACAGTTGTTGAGAAGTATAATATCAGGATTCCAGAACTGGTGGAAAGGATAGCGAAATGCCATATAGAAGATCTGGACTTTGCAGGTAGGAAAAGCTGCTGTTTCTTACCTTCCTCCATGTGAAGAAACAGATTGTCCTCTCATGTTTCATCCTGTGTGAAGTATCTGTGATCAGGAGTGCTGTTTACAAGGAAGGGGGCAAGGCACTGGATTCAGTGCCCAGCAACATTTAGATAAAGAGAAAGGGAAGCAGGACAGGGCGCTCATTCTTCCTTACAGTGTCTTTATTGCTGTGCCACTTCCAAGCCAGCTGAGTGGGATTTTCTGAGTACAGCTCTGCTATGTGTAACTTTGGGCAAGCCACACAGCCCTCTCCTGGGTCTTTGTCACCCTGTCAAGTGCAGAGGGTGCAAGGTGATCTGTGCTCTGCAATGTGAATCTTAACAGTGCTTCTGCAACAAAACTTCTCTAAACCTTTTCTTCTTCTGACTATAGTTTCTTCTTTTTCCTTTTCCTGCAAAGCTTTTCATCAGCAAGGAAATTTTTTTTCTCTTATGTCTTTTCCTGGGAAGCACCCTGTCTTAGTTACTTTTTACTCATCACTGAGACATAATACCTGAAACCCAAAGTTGGGAAAGGAAAGGTTTATTTCTTACAGTTTCAGTCCATACTCAGTTGGCTCCAAGGTGCGGTGGCATGGTGGGGCCACAGTTCATGGCGGCTGCAAACAGCAAGCAGAAACTGGCAAGAGAGAAAGACATGCCTTTTTCCTGCCATTACATCACATCCTGGCTCCACCCCTAGGCAGTGAACCAATCACAAATGCATAATGCAAAGGCATGAGGCTTGGGGACCACTGATATAAACCATGACACCCCCATTTAACCAAGTGCTGTCTTTCTGTTGTAGACTACATTTTGGGCACTGTGCACAAAGCCAAAGGCTTAGAGTTTGATACCGTGCATGTTCTGGATGATTTCGTGAAAGTGCCTTGTGCCAGGCATAATCTTGGCCAGCTGCCTCACTTCCGAGTTGGTAAGGAGACTGATTGCTCCTGGGATCTTCTTATTCTAACAGTCAGGAATGGTCTGGCTGCTTCCTATTGACTGTCTGGATTTTGGCTGAATGATGTGATCTCCTTATAGGGTCCTTAGAGAAGAAAAACCAAAACAAGCAAAACCCAGAAACACTTCCTAGTCCTAATGTTTGATTCTTAATATTGTAATTTAGAAACATTGAACTTCCACAGGGGCCTCTGTCAGGAGAGTGCTTGTAGTTGTGCTCACATCTGTCCTTCAACCTTGAGCTTCTTGAAAACATTTAATTTACCTGCCTACCATAGTAGGTTTTTTTAAAAAAAACTCTTTCATTAAAAAAAATAAAGGATGAAGTTAGCATACTTTATCATTTGTCTGCTTTTTAGTAAAGTTATACTCAAAGATAGTTGTTAAACTCTAAAGCACCAGTCCTGTTGTTTTGGTTTTAAATCTTAGAATAAAACCATTTGAAGTAGTTTCTAAGAAAAAAAAAAAACTATTACATATGAATTCAAGATTTGAAGCATGCCATATATTAAAATGGTAAAAATATAAAAATGCTGAATATCTACTAAACATCCCTTGTATCTAATGAACATAGCCCAAAAGGGAGAGAGACATGGTGCTGAGCACAAGTTGGAGTGGGGTGAGGAGAATAGGTGACCATAGAGTAATTATCATCTGCTTTTTGTTGGGGAGGGTGCTTTATGGAGATGTAATTTATATACTAAATAATCTGCCTGTTTGAAGTGTACAGTTCAGTGGCTTTTAGTCTGTTCATGGATCTGCAGCTTTGTGGTACTACGTACTGAGACTGAGAGATAAGAAGTATAAGATGAGAAGAAGAGACTCATGTGGTTTTTTTCCCCTCCTATTTGTCTTATAGCAACTTAAGACATTTCCAGACCAGACAGAGTCAGTCCAGAGAGATAGTGTAAAGAAGTGGAAAAGCATAGGTGTTGGGTCCCACTGTGGTCCTGATTCGTAGTAGCTTCATTTTGGGGGTGGCAGGTATTGTGAGGAGAACTGGGATAATGGACATCAGTACTATATTTTATAGCTTGCAAATGTTGAATAATCAATTAACAGATACTAGGATTTAACAACTAGTCTTCAAGGTTTTTGTTGTTGATGTTGATATTTATAGAAAAATAACCAGCAAATATTGAGTGGTTTTGGAGGAGTTAGGGTTGTAAACATTTAGATGAGATCATAGTTTTTATAAGTAGATTTTTGAGTAATGTTTTTCCTTTCTTTAGAGTCATTTTCCGAAGATGAATGGAACTTATTGTATGTTGCAGTAACGCGTGCCAAGAAGCGTCTCATAATGACCAAATCACTGGAAAACATTTTGACTTTGGCTGGGGTAAGGAATTGAGGGCATGATTAGTTTAAACATATTTGAACTTTATTTGTTTTGAGTTAGACCTTCCCAGGGCTTTGGGTTGGAAAGTTAAATGTAAAGGGAAGGGCTTCAGTATGCAGAGGTCAATCATGAAAGTAAGAACTGTTTTAACTGAGGAAACAAATATAGCTCCTTTCCAAACTTTTTTCCTAATTCAGTTTTTAAAGATCTGTTAAAAATACCAACTGTTTTCATGTATTTCTTAATTTCTTTTTTTTTAATTTCTTTTTTTTTATTTTAAAGGTAGTAGAAATACAACAGAACAAGACAGAACAAAGCCAATTGAGACAGTGCAGAGAATTTGGTACAGAAGTTCACAGCAGGTTACCAGGATAAAAGTAATAGTACCATAGTATATCTCATTATCATCACAATAGTTGTCTAGTCAATTAAGTATAGCAAAATCAAACCAAAGACAGAATATTATAAAATCATTTGAAAGAGAATATTGAATAGAGTAAAGCAAATAATCATAATGAAACAAAACTGAAAACAACACTTGCTTTCAAAGAGAAGATACAGGAGGACCCCCCCCCCTCATATTTGCTGTGTTGCATACAGTCATCCTGCCAAGAGATGCTCAGACCTCTGTCCCCAGTTGCTAATGGGAGGAGGTGGGTGTTGGGATGTTTGATTCCAAGCCCGCGCACCGGTAGGTTCAAGAGACACTACTGGGTCTCCTGGCTCACACTAGAGGAAGGCACTTACCAAGAGGGCGGGCAAATTGCTTCTTTGTGCAGGCTCCTGGGTTCTGCCATTGCTGTGGCTGGATCTCTCTATTTTTTAATTTCTCTTGCTCAATTAGTTCTCAGCATATAGAGGGAAAACTGGCAAGCATGTTTTCTGCATTTCAACTTCCTGCCTTTTACTCCCTGTTCATTTGGAAATGGAAGCTGTTGGTGCTTCCAGGAATGATCCAGGTACCTGGCTAGGGTTATTGGCTAAGATGCAGAAAAGTGAACTTATTCACATTTTCAGTACTGTTTTGTTGTCGTTGTTTGTACTTAACCAATTCAGTCGTTTCAACCTAGTTGGAAACTGAACCACACATTTCAACTAATCTATTTTTCGCTGATCTTCAGATACTTAAAGTCTAACATTTGAACTTTATGCATAAAACTTAATAGAAATATTTATATATTAGGAAGATTTATTCAGAGAACCATGTTATACTGTCTTCCAGAGACGGGAGACATGGTAGCCACTCTAGAGTCTATGCGTTGCTCAGAAGCAGCATTGAACCTCAGGATGCGGGATAGGTGGGACAGTAACTATTTTTAGTGAATGATATTCAAAATGTCAGAGTTGTTAAGTGGTAGGAAAACAGAACCTCGGTAGTCATATCTGAATATTTATTGAATGCCTAGTATGTGCTATGCATCTTTATTGGTACTGAAGTTATAATGGTGGGCAAGAGAAATTCCTTCTCTCATACAGCCTGCATCTAGATTAACAACAAGAGGTGGACAACAAATTCTCTCTTTTTTTGTATTATTATTATTTTTTTATTTTATTTTAAAGAGAATAAAACAATAGGGCAGTACAGAGCAGATCAGAACAGGACAACATAGGCAACACTGTACTTTACATTAAGACAACCGGACATCAACAGTAGCTATCACAATATCTCTTTCTCTGCTATAGTTGAACATAGTTTCAAATACAATAATATCAAACATAACACAATAGTATAAAGCCATGCGTAGAGTGAAAGAATTACAGGGCTTTCTGAACTGAATAACAGAAAATGATCAATGGGTACTATAATATCTCATTTTCGATAGAAAAATTTTGTTTAAACTATCACACATATTCAAATCCCAATAAGACACAATGTGATAGATAGAACCAGTGGTAGTATAAGAGTAGAAGCATGGTAGGACTTCTAAGAAGGACGATATTAAATCAGCAATAGCTGTCATAATGTTTTGTTTTCTTCAAAACAGCTGTTTATACCATCACACACAATAAAGTCAAACAAAGCAGAATAAAACCATTCCAACTGATGATTGAAAACATTGAAAGGCTTCAGAGCCATGAGATGGGGATTCATGCTTACCATAAAGTCTTATATACTCTTATCAACTCTCATACTAGGGAGACTATACGGTATTTACACTTGTGAGTTTGGTTTATTTTGCTTAAGAGAATGGTCTCAAGTAGTGTCTATTTATTTATAAATATCTCAATGTGATCATTCTTTATAGCTGAGTAGTACTCCATTGTATAAAAATGCCACAACTTTTTTATCCATTCCTCAGTTGATGGGCACTTAGGTTGTTTCCAGGATCTGGCTATTACAAATTGTGCTGCTATAAACATGGGTGCACATATATCACTGTGGTATGATGTTTTCAGTTCTTCTGG